>VYXH01012164.1:412902-473549 GCA_013397275.1 Burhinus bistriatus | reverse complement strand
TTGAACAAGATCGGGCCGAGTATTGACCCCCGGGGGACACCACTGGTTACAGGCCTCCAACTTGACACTGCTCCATTAATCACAACCCTCTGAGTTCTGTCACACAGCCAACTCTCAATCCACCTCGCTGTCTCCTCGTCTAGCCCACACTTCCTCAGTTTCCTAATGAGGATGTTATGGGAGACAGTGTCAAAAGCCTTGCTGAAGTCAAGGTAGATGACATCTACTGCTCTCCCTTCATCCAGCCGACCAGTTATAACATCACAGAAGGCTATCAGATTGGTCGAGCATGATTTACCCTTGGTAAATCCGTGCTGACCACTTCCAGTAACTTCCTGTTCTTCAATGTGTTTGGAGATGACATCCAGAACGAGTTGCTCCATTACCTTCCCAGGGACAGAGGTGAGACTAACTGGCCTGTAGTTCCCTGGGTCCTCCTTCTTGCCCTTTTTGCTTGGTTCTTACTAATGTTGCTAGATCTAAAAGGAAAACAAATCTCAGCATCATTAATTGAGTCAGTTTTAAAGCTCTGCTTTGAGACTGTGTGTAGCTCTTGAGAAAAGCTGCAGGTTGAACAAATAAATAAATGGGTCACAGAACTCAAACATTTACCTTAATTACCCTGTTTCAACATGTGGGTGTCGCTTTTGATGCCCTATTCAGTAAGTGTCAGTCACCCAGTTTATTTAGTAAGGTATGGTTAGCTATGCATGGCTGCACATCGCCCAGTTCTTGAGCTTAGTGAAGGCTTTCCCAAATCAGAAGTGGGCCTCCTGGGCACAGGTGCTTTGCTTGCACTGGTGGAAGAACTTGTGAAGCTTGCATTGGTGAAAGAAATATTTTCCTCACTGCTTTTTCCCCCACATCATCAGCTATCACCAGGCCCCTCTCTGCATAACTTCACTGCCATGGGATGAAAGAGCCTCCTTCACGGCAGGTGTGGCCACCAGCTCCCATCCACTCAACCACCTTCTCACTTCTCAATCTTTTTAGATCTCAGGGAAATGGATTTTCTCCCTTGCCTCTTTTCTTTCTTCCCTGCCACTGTTAACTGCATGCAGGCTGTTCCTGTACTCTAAAATTTCGAAGAGCTCAAAGTATACAGCTCAAAGTATAAAGAAAGGTGTTTTCCAGGAGACTATAACAAAAAATGCAGGGTATTTTAAGGAGGATTGACAGCCATTTCACATGCGCGGCTTCTTCAGAACACTCTCCTTCTCACTATCAGAACAGGCTTCACAGCGATGCAGCAACTCAAGAGCTCAAGTTTTCCAAGCAGGTTCTGTGCTGTGCTCGAGGTGCTAATTAGAAACACCAAAATACACTACTAATTTGTGTAACTTGAGTCATAAACTGCTGGCTCTGCTGTTCACCCCTGAGCATGCTTGAGATCTAGAGGAAAGTATCCCAACATAACAACTCCACCAATTTCTCATCTGAGTTGTTCACACATTATTTTCCAAGCCAAAGAGCAGTGGGTGGCTGCTCAGTGTCAGGAGGAAATCTGAATCTCATGCTGCCTTGACGGATAGAATTCCCTGTGTCTGGGACTTCATGTTGTCGCAAGATTTCTGAGTCAGGAGCACCCAGCACCAGCTGTTGAGCCATCACACAAGCCAGGATGCTGCATGTGGCCAGTTACTAACACCATGAGCGGTTCCACCCGCAGTAAGATCAGCATGGCTCCACTGACTCAGCGGAGCTAGAGTGCTTTACAGCAGTCAAGCATCAGATTCGTGACACACAGCTAGATCTGTGTGCATGTGTACATGTATGTGGCAACTGTGCACATATAACTATTAATGCTGAAATATGAGACTGCAGACTATGCAGTCTTTCAGAAGTTTCTTTGAAAGGTTTTCTTTGGGGTATCCTTCTGTATTTCCCTGAAAAACCGAAATGGCCAGAGTCTTGTAATGCCATGCCAAGTGCCCTCCATCATTACAGAACCAGATCAGCAGGAGTATGATTTTGTAGTTAAGGCAAGGAATGAATACTTGGGAGGGGTAAGCCCTGCTCCTGGACTTCAGCCCTCCACCCAGGAAAGTGCACTTTGCTCCTTCTGTCCATCCATACCTTCTTCTCTCCTTCCCTCCATACCATAGTATGAGACTTGTCTCCTTTTCAGATGCTACAGTTACATCAGACAAAAAAAACCACAAACCAGGAATTAGGTGCTCCTGCCCTTCACAGACCATGTTTTTTTTCCACTCTGCTGGACAGGTATTTCTGAGTTCTTCTGCTTTCTCAGAAGAACTCTATCAGTTCAGACAGCAATTTCTCCTGTAAAGGAAATGGGGTGCTTGTTGAGATGTGATCAGCAGTCACTCCCTGCTCGCAGCTTCTAGCTCTGCTGGAGTTTACACCTGTTTTGCTTATCCATGGGGATCTCCTTGACAGCAGATTCCCTTTCCTCTTCCTTATATAATGAAAAAGTCCTAATCCATCCTCCCCACAAACACTCTACTTAAAATCAGTGCTCATTGTAGTTAGTCCCCGGTTCTCAAAGGGCATTAATTGCTTTGGGCTTCACCTCAGAGCTGTTGAATACTGATAATAACTGGTTTGCCTGGGCTTACTGTCTAAATAGCTGATAATTACAGCCCAAGAACAGCAAGGAGCATGCTGTCTTTCTGCCACAGCCGTCTGTCTATCTGGTTTGCTAGGCATCTTTCCACCTGTCTCTAGGCAATTGTTCCTATTTCTACTTGACTTTCTTCTCCTTCTCCATGTTTCTCTCTCTTTTTTTTAATTTTTTATTTATTTTGCTTTTCAATCTCTTTTTTGTCTTTTCCAGAGCCCTGACATCTTTGATCCCTTGTCGACAGGGAACACAGCGTACTGGCGACACACTCGGAGATCCAAACATTTTATCACCCCCCAGAAGCAGCTCAGGATGTGACAGGTGAAACGTCAGAAACAATTACAGAAAGAGAGAGGCTTTCCAGCCCCACGGCGGAACCATCCGGTCTGCATTCTGCGCTTCACCTCCTGAGTCTGCAAGAATCGGAGAGCCGAGCTGCCCCGGCGCCCATCCAGAGAGACAAATGGAAAGAGATACAGACACACAGGCAAGATGTTGAAGGTTTGGGAGGCTGCAGGGTGAGATTTCTGCAAGGGAATCAGTTGGATCGTCAGCTAGAGTCCTCTTCAGCTGTTACAAAATGCCGTCATCTGTGCATCCAAGACAAACATGCCTCCATCAGAGGCAGTTTTCATATAACCTCATTGCACTATTGTGACCATCTGCTCCCCCACCCTGCCAAGCTCCCATGGACCATGAGGATCATCGTACACTGACCGGGAAGCCAGGCATTGAAATAGAAGCACAACATTACAAGCCAGAAGGGCGATGCGGGAATTTGGTCTCTGTTGTAGCCCACTGCACTGGAAACCCAGGAGGATAAAAAAAAGCATAGAATCCTATTGGGAAAGTGGGCCAAAACCCAGGGCTGCCATATTGGTTTGCAGACCATGGTATGAGGCCCACAGAAGAGCAGAGGCGTGTGTAGTGGCACATATCAACAGTGCCTGAGGCCCTTATAGCTCACAAGAATGCAGGTGATGAAACCCACGAGAATAAAAGCACACACAGGAATTGGTGGAGCCTCTGATGTCTCCCAGAGTCTGCTGGATACAGTCAAGAGAAGAAAGGGTTGCCTTGAAACAGCTCTGTCAAAGTGTCTGAAGAGTCACAGGCCAGCTGGGACTGCCAGGATGTGTTGATCGCACAACCCGGAGCTCCCCTACTAGGACTGCCACATGCTGAGGGGTTTTCTAGCAAAGGAGCTTACAGACCTTTTCATCCCCTCCTGGTTGCTCAAACAGTGCAGACAAGCAGCAGAAGGAGCTGCTGGACACTGCTGCTGCCAGAGAAGAACTACAATGTGTTTACATATTGTGACACACTTAGGTATTTTGGATGAGGAGCTGGATGGATTTTGAGGAGCTCTAGATGGAGAGCTCTCTCCCTTCCACTATTACCTCCCTCTTTGCAGGCCAAGAGGCCAGAGCCTGTCCCTGGGAGACCTTGCTGTCCTGTACTGCCTACTACTCCACAAGAAAATCCCTGCCTCCTCCACTGCCCTCCTAGACACAGAGACATCAGGCACAAGGCACTACCGCTTTTTAATGAGGGAGCAGAAGGAAGACCCGCCATCAGCCCATCCTAAGTGGCTGCTGTTGAGCAGCTGCCTCAGCTCTGGCAGGATGGGCAGGGACCCATCCAGGTCACTCTGCACCAAGTAGGACCGAGCTATGCCCCAAAGGGTGGTACAGAGCAGGGTGCAAGATTAGCACTGATCATCCAGCAGAGGCATAGTTGTACTGGTGTTTCGTAATGGGTACTGTGGGATGTCACATACCTCTGGAAGCGTGATGCCGCTGCGATGTCACCCTGTCAGTCTTCACTAGTGCAAACAGAAAGGCTCCAGGCTGGGAACCCACAGGTATGTCAGGGAAAGTGATATACCAACAGGGAGTCAGCCACCCACACATGTTGCCTATGTAGTAGCCACCAAAGATCAGGAAAAACAAGTGTTCACAAAATGGGCAAATAATGAAAGGAAAAAACTAGCCCAAATCTTCACAAAACTCTAAAAAAGTTGTCATTTAAATTCTCTGTGAAGGTTCAGCTCCTAACTTGCCTCCTACCTTCACCTCTCCCTCTTGTAAGCAGAGAGCCTCTGGGTGCTAGAAGGAGCAGCTCACCTCTGCCCTAAGAAATGATCTCACCCAGCTCCCGTTCCTGCCAATTGTACAGGATGGCTTTCCTGTACCCTCTTTTTCCCTTTCTTTTCCTCCAGAAAACTGATCCGGCAAATAATCCTTTTGCTTCCTGACAAATAGCACCATTTGCCTCCTGTGTGCATGCGCCCTGCCAGATGGCAGGGTGAAACCACTATCTGCACAAGGAAGTGTTCTGGCTTTCTATTCACAGGAAATGAGCCAAAGGAAAAGGAAAAACACTTTCAGATGATGTGCCTCCTCACACAAACTAATGAAAATCCAGGAGACTGGTAGTTCAGCCTCTTTGCACTTGTCCCTCATTTAATTTTTTCTTGTGCTTTGATCTGTAGGAGAAGACGACTGCCAATCAATAGAGGCTGGAGGAGAAACAAATGTAAAGGTCCAAGCTCTTCTGGACGCTGAACTAGTGTTACAGCTCCACGTCTTTGCTTCTGTTCTCCAGCCCACAGTTGTTTTCAAAAATGGATGGGGGAAAAGAGAGCGCCCTTCCCACTCCAGATTGACAGGCCTTCTCCGTAAGCCATGCACTGACCTCCAGAGGCAGGATGGAGGCTGCGTTTGCCTCAATATTTGTTGCAATGTCATGGACAGTAATTCCTTGTTCCTTAACATCATTCGGGATATCTGGGACATGAGAGATATTAAATCACATTCTCATCACAACACTGAGGTCCTTTGCTACAGCTAACTGTGATGGCATGGGTCATGTCTTCTCAATCTTCTGTTGAAAACAGCCCCCCTAGAGCCTGTCTCCTCATCCAACCTGACCTCAAAGAATTCAGTCCAGATTCAGACCTGGATCCACAGCTTGTGGCAACAGCAATTTAAGCTGATGCTGCTCAGTATGTATACACTGGCAGTGTGGCCTAGAGGGTAGGCACCTCAATAATACCCTCCAGTGTCCTGATTTAACCAGCTCCCAGTCAGCCTGCAGAAAATATTCCATATTTGAAACTCACTTTTAAAAATAAAGTTATGGGTTGTGTGTGTCTGTGTTCAGATATGACTTTTTCCTGTTGTTACTGAAAGAAACTCAGCTTGAAAGTCTCCTTCAGTTCACACTGTACCTGGGAGGGCAAGGGTAGCTTGCTTGCAGAGAGTAGATCTCTGTATTCCTAGACCGTCTGGAGAAGAAAACAGCCTGGCAGCTTAAAATTTTGAATGATTGAACCTTTAACAGCAGTGAATGCAAAACAAAATGAGCCTGACGCCATTTTCTCCAGTGATGTGCCATGGCTTATTAGGAAAGGGTTATAAGCTGCTTTCCAGTGAACTTGTTCTCAGAGAGATAAGCTGACTAGTGGGAAATCAATCACTAGGAATTTTGATAGCAGTGCCTGCTGAAGTAATTACTTCAAACATCAATAATTCTGCTCACCTGCCTGTGCAGTTTTCAGTCATGTTGAAGGTTAGATTAATGCCATAGAGCTCCTGGGGACTTTGTTTTGTTTTGTTTTTGTTTCCCTATCCTTTTCCATCTACTTCCTTAAATATTTTTTTTTAAACGCTGATGTAATTGAAATGTCACATTGCCCGCTCCTCTCTTTCTCTGTCTTCTCACCCGAGTCATCAACATGAGTTTGCTCATATCAGTGAAATTGTCTCTGCAATCCTGTGTGCGCAGGAGCTGCCGCTGATCCTTCCTGTCAGACTTAGCAAGTGTTGGACACTCATGTTGCATCTCTCCTCAGCTGTTTATGCCTGTGTTTAAGTTAATACATGTTTAGAGAGAAGGTCAAAACAACCTCCGTGCCAAATCCACTTGAATTGAAGACCCTCACAGTGGCCTCTGTATGGTGTGATTTTAGTTCCCATGCACATAAGCATATCAGTTCAGGTTTTGCCACACAGTACAGACTGGGTGCACAGACAATTCATAACTTAAAGCACATCTTACAAAAATTTTAAGGTGATACAACAGCACCTAAAATGTCCCTGACTCAAAATTAATTCCCCTTGAAAGCGAAAAGACAACGGTTGGTACAACATGTGTCTACATGCTTGCATGTTCAGCAGACAGTAAATTAAAGAGGGTATTAGTCCACAGAGAGGCCAAATATTTCATCCAGTTACTAAACACCATGACAAAATTATAACATTATCCAAAACGTGTATCATTTTCATTTTACATATAATGTATGATCTGAGTTTTGGACTACTGTGCTTCACAGACTGCAACCTCCTGCATTCGCCACATCTCCTAAGCTCCTGGATATCTCCTGCTGCCTTACGCTAAATATCCTCCAGGTCTCCCACTGCTGCCCCTTTTATACCCAAATTTCATGCAGCCTCAGTAGTTCTGCTCTCTCTGCTGGAGCTGCAACATATTTATTACTATATTATTATTGTATTTCAGCTCCCAGCTATAGTAAATTCCATCCTGCTGTAACCCCTACCTCCATCTACCATTAGACAGCCTGGGATTCCCACAGACTTGGCAAATTTGATAGATTTGTTTATCAGCTCATCAGAACTGAAGCCTGCATGGACTTACTGGCTGACTGCAATTGAAAGCTGGCAGAGATGTGCCAGGGGGTACTTTTCTCACTTTCCTTTTCTTATCTTTCTCCATCCTGTGTGGGGAGCAAACAGCAGCGATATTCCAGACTATTTAATTGCATCTAGGCTTCATTCCCATAAACAGCCCACTCCTCTCAAATCAAACATTTTAAAAGTTCCTTTTAATGTCAGTTATACTGAGCTGTGAGGCCTAGCTTATATTGGTGCCCTTTGTTTGCAACAGTGACTGATTGAACATACATCACGGCTTTCAGCAGAGAAAGCCCTCCACAGACCCAATTTAAGATCCAAAAAGTGTCCTGCTGACAATTGCCCACATAAATCCAAGCAAGGAAAGAATGAAGACTAAAAGCAAGTGCTTTCCTGTCTGAATGACAATTCAGACTCCCTGCAAAGGATGACATCCATCACTCTAGCACCACTTAGCCGATCGCTGCAGCCGTGGTAGGAAGGAGAGGGCAGGGCAGGGAAAAGTGCTTTACACCACGGATAATCAGGACTCTTTCACTCAGGCTCCTTACTTAGCTGGAGGCAGTTACATATGAAAATAAAAACTGCACTTTTAGCTAAATTCTACTCCCATTGTCTTAATATGGCTTTGCTGAAGTCAGGTAACTGAGAGCTGAATTTGGTCCATATTGTCCATAATGACAAATTGATATTTGATGACCTCCTGTGAGAATGTCTATTCAGTTTATTAACAGGAAAGTGCTCTTAGTTGATCTGACACTGTTTATCTCATTGTTATCAAGCCGCCTCTGAAATTAACTATTAGGAGAAAGGAGACCACCTCTCCAAAGAAAAAATGAAGAGAAGGAGAGAGAGGCTTTTAGTGACTGAGGAGAAGGGGATTTCAACACTACCCAGCCAGTGAACAACAGGTCAGCAGAATGGTTCCTAACTCCAGATTTTAAAACAGAGTTTACACTGCTCCAAAATACGTTTTGGAATATTGAAAATTTTCTTTTCTGTCTTTGAAGTAGTAGGAACATTGCATGGCAAAAGATCTGAGATTTGGGGTATTTGTTTAGTACTTTACATCAACGTGTGTAGTAGGGATCTATGAAAAGGAGTGAAGAGGGAGGTGATTAAACCTCCGAACAATGCCATTTATTCAGTTTCATCAAGAGTGAAGACGATAAAGACTTTCAGCTGAACATGGTGAAGATACGTGAATGAGCACAGACGAGAAATTAAACTCAGTGCTGACAAATGCAAGATACCAGAAGGAATCATCTGAACTCATTGCTCACATTACTGGCCTCTAAATTATCTATGAACTCCATGGACAGTTCAGTGTGCAACAAAGGCAATCTTCAGGATTAATGAAATATCAAGATGGGAGAAGAAAATAACAAAGAAGAACACGTGAAATATTATAATTTCATTATAGTAATCCATGACAACCATACATGGGGAGGAATTCAGTAAAAAAAAAATTCGAAGGGTATGACTGGAAGAAAAAAATCTGGGGGGTCAGCTCCAGAACGAGCAATTGTTAGAAGATTGGGAACACTGAGGGACAAAAAGGATTTTAAAGACTGAGACTATGTTCGGAAGAACAAATCCCATCCCGGAGGGGAGAATGGCATGAAAACAAGAAGGTGTGAAGAAAAGTTAAATTAAGAGACCATATTTCTCTTCTTCCTACAAGAAAAAGATAAACTAATCACTGGATTGAAAAATGACAGTTGCCTGGAAACCCATCATCATGACCAGATTACATTCAATAAGGGCAACAAAAGGTCATCACCTACTAGTAATACTTACATATACATACCCACACACATACAGAGTACAGAAATACGTACAAATACTCTTAACGCTTCAAGAGAAGGTATTTGAAGAAAATCTGAGTGTAACTGATAGGGACCAAAAATTGGACAGGTAACATGACTGAAAAGTGGAAGCATTTTATAAAGAAGAGTTAATTAACTAGTCAAAATGCTACTCTCACAGTCAAGAAAGCTTACAAACTTAGATAAGAAAACAATGATTGGTTTGATGGCAAATAAAGCAGTAATTAGAAATAAAAGCAACATATGGCAAAATGTAAGGCAGCAGTTACAGGTAGCAGTCAACATAAATGAAAGTTATGGAGCGTAAGTAACTGATAAAGGAAGCTGAAGACATTAGGGGAAAATGCCTGGCTGATAGAGTTAAGAATGACAAAATGTAGGTGTCTGAAGATACTCTGGGAACAAAAGAAATCTGAAAAAAAGAGAAAGTGTGATACTAGTTAAAAGTGGTAAAATCATTAATGCCGAGACAGCAAAATGTCTTATAACCATTGCTGTAGCTATTCAATATACCTGTTCTGAGTTGGCAATAATTAATTCCATTAGTAAATAATGAACATATTGGGGAGCAGGGACAAGTTCTGCAGGCCAGACGGCCTACACCCACAATTCTTAAAAAGCTGGCTTACAGACATGCCTGGCCTCCTGATATTAATTTTTAATACATTGTAGAATATCGAGAAACTCAATATGAGCAGGAGACTCCTAATGTTGAGTCAATAGTCAAAAAGTGCAGGGGAAGAAGGAAGCATTCTTAGCCTGACAATACTCCCAGGAAAGATCATAGAAATGCTGAGTCAGTATTAAATACTTAAAGAATTAATGGGTATTAATAAAATTCACGCCAGGCAACATAGGATTATGGGGACAAAGTCTTTTTAAAGCAATATGCTTTCATACTCTAATTAAATTACAAACTCGGTTGACAAAGGTAAATGAATACCTACAAAAATTTTGGCTTCTGTAGAGTTTGTGTCTTACTGCCTTGTATCATTGTGATTTAAATTGCATTATATGTTAACAATAAAGTACCCATTCAATGGATTGAGGACTGTCTGAGGAATCTCAAAAGGAACAATGAACATGGAATCATCATTCAGTAGGAGGATTTGGTGCGAGGTTCTGCACAGATTGTGAGTAAACAGAACATGATTTTACATCTCATCATTGATGTGGAAATAAATGCAAAATACTTGAGGTGAAGTTTGCAGAGATTGGTAGAAGAGCAGACATATAAAATAAAGTGGATCACTTCTAAATTAGACCTGTTCAAACTGAATATATTTTAATTCAGCCAAATATAGAGTAATATATCAAGGACCAAGGAACACAGACTACATCTGCAAAGCAAGAGACTGCAAATAGGAAAGCAGGGACCTTGAAGAAGATTAAGATTCACTGTGGATAAGCACAACTATGGAAAAATGGGTGAATGGAAGCCTGGAAAGTGAAGCAAGACACCTTCAAACTGGAAATGAGGCACAAATTACACTGCAAGTGTTTAACTACTGGAACAAATTACCAAGAGAAGCAGTAACTTCTCCATCTCTCAGTCTCCTCATTTCAAGAGTTGATGCCTTTCTGGAAGATATGCTTTCACCAAACACAAATTATCAGCCTCCACACAAGTGCAATTCAATGAAATGAAATAGCCTGTGTTCTACAGAAGGTCCCTCCATACAATGTCTTCACTCTTCTGGCCTTGAGCTCTTTGACTTTGCAAAACGAGGCTTTTCAATGAACCAAAAGGGTAGCAAACTTAAAAAACATGAATAGGAGAGATTTTCAAACTCAGAATGTGGAAACTTTTTTCCACACACTGTTGGCTGACTATGCTATAAGCTGCTGGGTTCTTGGTCTCAGCACCGATGCTACCTGCAAAGTCTGTGCTCCCCACAGTTCTGGTCTCTTTGTGGGCTTCGAGAAAAACTGCTGGGTCTGTGCAAACCCTGACCCTCTGTGACCTGTCATGACTCAGGTCTTCCGGCTGAGGTAAGCCGAGCCTTCTTGACATATCATAACAGAACTTGGGTTTGGCTGGTTTTTGTTTTGGGCAAGAAAGAAGTGTAGTGGGAAGGCACAGGAGAAGCACTGCTGCTCTCATGACTGAGACTGTACCCTCACAAGAGTGTGGCCTTTGGAAAGGTGCTGAGAGCATGGGCCACCTGAGGCAGTTGAGTGGGAAACAGGAGCCATGGAGCAGCTAGGAGAGCACATCTGCCCCACAGAAGAGAGCTCAGCAGGATGCCAGTGCATAGTCACATAACCAGGGGAACTAATGGACCCTGGCTAGCAGCAGATTTACGTTTCAGGGCAACTTTCCCAAACAGATTTTCTGGTGTTCAAGAAGGTGTGGCCCCTGCAGCACCCTTCTCCACAGGGAATTCTCTAACCAATTTGGCCAAAAAGAGGTTCAAACTTAATTAAGAGGAAGAAGAGGCACTAACTCTCTCTCTAACTCAGTGTTAGTATGTAAACCCTGTATCCTTAGAAAACCAGAGTAGAAAAGATTCAGTATTTATAATCTTGCTTCACACCTATACTAAGCCCCCAACGAAGTGACCAAGTAGTGAGCATAGATGTAATTTACTTTTACTGTAAATGCCAAGAAACAACCTGTTTCTACATACAGTAAATACAATCACCTCAAATACAAATTAAGCTATCTACATGCATTTTTGATAATTCAAGGTATAAAGCATCAAGACACACAGGCTTCAGCACCTATGCTAAAAAGCATGTCTTATTTACACTACAGAGAAAAGTTAACTCTGTTGTCAGGTGTGAGGGCAAAGAAGAGGTTAGTATGAAAAGGGATGGGCAAGAGGGAGGAGTGAGGCTTCAATGAGTGTCTAACGCTGGTATGGTTCATCTGGACAACTTGCACTGCTCTACCCTATTCTGTGAGACCCACTTGACAAGCTTTATCCTGATATTGCACTCATCAGCATGGGGCAGCAGGGTTTCAGGAGTCCTATCTCACAATGTTAGTGCTGAAATAAACCAAGCCATTCCCATGACTCCATCCTGCCAAGTTATAGGCAATTTCTGAGCATGAAAAGAGTATTGTGAGAAGGCACTGCAGAAACTTAATCATGGCTTTGAGCCTGAATCCTCACGTTAGAGAAGGCAGCTCACAGCTACAGTAACAACAGTAGCCAGGACAGATTATTTAGCTCTGGTTTGCAGTGATTTTTATATATATAGATATAAAAATATTATTATATACATATTTCTATACATTATATCTATCTGTGTGTACATATAAATAAGTATACGTATATGTGTAACAGTGGGACCCTGGCAATGGGAAATACAAAAGCAAGAACCTGTAATAGCTAGACAATGAAGACAAGTCCAGGAAAAGTGCACAAGTGGGTAAGAAAGTGTGAGAGAAAGAGAAAAAGTGGGTAAGGGAGAAAGGGACACGCTGGTTATGTGCAGAGAGCCTGTGAAAAGGCAGGAAGGAGTAAGGAGAAGGGGGCTGGAAAAGGGCTTTTGGCTGTAGCAGAACATGGAGAAACAGAGGCAAAAGGGAAGTACAGAAGCAGCTGACCATAAAGAAATGCCAGGGAAGGCACAGAAGTAAAACAACAAACATCAGAAGGGAATTCATTGATGAAAAGACAGGAAGGGAAGAGGACATCTTTCCCTCCCTGCTCACTGGTACAAGTTCTGCATTATGTCTCATATCTTTTATTCTCTCTCATACGCTTCCTTTTATTCTTACCAGTCCCTTATAGACGTTTCTCTTTAGAAGCATTAATCTGCACAGATTCCCTCACTATGCCCCTGCCTCTCTGCTTCCCTCCCATCCCAGCACACAAGCATGATAAGAGGAAAGACCTCTCACCTCTACCTCTCCCCAGCGTGAGCTTCTGTCAGCTTATGAATCACTGCCAGGTACACGACACAAAGGCAGAACAATTTACCTTCAAAGAGAAAGCCTCATTCTGACAAACCCAAAGTTTGTTTCCACCACAAGACGTCCCCCAGGGGATGAAATTTAGCAAATCATATGCAGTGTAATATTAACTTTTGTGTGTTATTTCAAGCTGACATGCTGTCTGTTAGATGACTGTTTTTCCCTAACAGGACTATTCCACTGGGAAGAAAATTAACTCTTAATAAGCATTTCTTCTTTACTCTGTCAGGTTCCCATTTTCTCTCTTCTTCAGTTTACCTCATATACTCCCTCCATCTGCCTTCCTCATCCTCTTCCCTGATTTCTGTATCCCACTTCCATCTTTCTTATTCCTATCTTCACTCTTTTTCTTCACTTCTCTTTTTTTCTTCCTCCATCCTGCCTCTTTCCCCTTATTTTGCTATTCTGTGCTTTCCTTTTATTTTTTCCTTATTCTTCTGTTTTGCCACTTTTGCCTGCTACCTCTCCTGTCCCACTCAATCCATTCCACACAACCTGCACCCAGAGAAGTGCGTAAGAATAACATTCAAGGTATTCTATAGCCACCGAGACATAAGGGGAGCCAGCCAGCCTATTTAGAAACCCATCCAGCCATCCCTATAGAGCCTCCAGTGTTGCATATTATTCTGCAGCTCAGTAATTTCAACTCCCACAGCCATAAGGGAACCAGATAAAAACCAGCACCCTCTGGCACCAGCTGTTCAACATCTTTGGGGATGCAATGCAAGAATCTGGCTGGGGCTACACAGCACTCCAGGCTTTGAAATGGATGTGCAGAGAAGAGATTGGGCAGTATTTGTGGCTTCTAACTTCAGGTGACTTTAGGGTAGGTGTCTTGTCTAACCCTGCTGTATGTTTGTGCCCTAGTCAATGGCAAGAGAGGGGGAGCACTTCCAAAGAATGAATTATTCCATAATAAATAGTTGTCTCAGATGGGGTAGCTGTCAAGATAGCCTCAAAACCACCTTAAATTAATAGCCTAGCTTTCAGACAGTAAAAGCTAGTAACATGGAACACCTAAGATAGAGGAGAAAATAGAAGGGGAAGTCTGCATGAGGGCAGAAAAATAGCAGAATCTGGAGGAAAAGCAAGAAAGATGGGAAAGCTACCTCATTTACTAGTGTACAGACCAAAAAAAATCTTTGCTAAATCAGCAGTACATTGAGGGCCAGAGTTGCAGGCAAGTTGAAGCCCCACAGCTGCCATTGATTTCTCCTGCGTTTCAGACTGCTCAGCATTTCTAGAAGCCAGAACCCTAACACCTCTACTGAGCTGGGGACTAATCTAAGATACTTGCCTTTCACAGCTAGTGCTCTGGACATGTCACCCCCAAAATGCTGACTTCATTACATTTTGCACCTAACTGCTACTGAGGAAAACACTGGAGTGAAAGAACAGAGAATTAACACTAACGGGTCTTGCAGAAAATCGGTCAATATCTAAGAAATCTGTCTCAGGCTATTTCCCTCATACCATTTTCCACTAGTATAATTTAATCTCCTGACAGCTCGGACTGTCAAGTCCCAGAACAGAGTGCATGTGCACACACACATGCTTGTGCGTCTGGCTGCTGAAGCGTCAGCGATTTAGCTCTACAGAGATGTATACAGCAAATTGCCCCTTGCCAAAACTGGGAAGTGCAGCATCCTTTTCTGGGAGGATCAGTGCTGCCTTCTGCAGCTGGCAGGATTTGGCATCTCCATGTGTTTATCCACTGCATATGAAGACATAGGATTTAAATCATCAAACATGGAGCAAAGCTGAGTGTAGTGCTGCTTAGCCAGTGGTACAGTCTGCTCAGGTTCATATTCAAGGGTTCTCTACCAGGCTGGGTACACAAGAAGCACATACGAGACAGGGTGACAGGCAGGAGGTGGAAATTTTAATGAAATTAAGGAAGAAGGAGGCAAACATAAATCTACAGTATACGCTACCAACAGTTCTGTGAAAAATAAAGGCTTTCTATGTGCAACACATCCCAAACCACTGCAAAATTGGTGGGATTTATAAATGGCTTAGACCAAAACTAGTGCACAGGAATGATTTTCACTTGTTTTTTGGAAGTGAGGGACCAAAGGCAGTGAGAATAACCCGGTGTTTAAAATGTTGACTCTGACTTAGAAACAGCATGCCTACATGCTGACTGTATCAAGCCTTTTCAATATGCACAAAAAGGTTGGGGCCTACAGCCTCCAAAATTCGAGATCCTGGGCTGAGGATGTCTGAGAGGAGAGCTCAACAGAGACATCTTCTTCAGCTCTTTTGGTCAAACAGACTATTTGCTGCACAGTACTTGAGGTGTTAAGAATCAAACCACTTGTGAAGTACAAAATGTATCTACAGAAAGAAAAGACAAGCAATTTCCAAACTGAATGTTTTCATGAAGAAAAGGGGATGTAAAACACAAAAGAGAATCAGTATCGAGTGTTTTGGGGCTTTTTTTTAATTATTATTTCACTGGTGTAAAGCAGCTTCAAAATAGCCTGTGGGCTAGTAAACCAATACAGCCCTTTGCCCAGGAGAACTTTTGGTTTGGTTGCTGTGCCTTGCCTCTAAGCTATGCTGCCTTTTCACTGGTCTCTGACAAGTGAGAACATCAGGACTTTTGAGGTGATTTCTTTAGGACATAATTGGGGAGAGTGCCAGAGGGCATCCCAACAACAGACCCTCAGCCCTGGATTTCATCTTCTTCCTTGGCCCTGCCCGACCTGAATTTGATCAGCATTCATTTACATGATTTAGAAGGAATTCTGGAAGTCTGATTTTAGTGTAATGAGAAGGTCATTTCCATTTGTGAATACTAGCTGGTGCATGTAACTGTGTGCTATACCTACCATAGCCTTATCGATTAAAAACAAGTGACTTTTCTGTAATTGTATATTAATCCCTGCTTGTGACCTTATTATGTTCTCATGGGGTTTCTGCCATAAAAGAGATTGCACTGGAGATACTTTAGAAAACAAAACAATAAAATGAAACTATTTGAGAGTCATGGATGCATCTAACTACTCTGTGGTCACATGTAATCAACTAAGTTATCATGTAACTAATTTGGAACATTAATATGACATTTCTTTCTTTTAATTAGGTGTTAATAAGTTTGTACAGGAAATGTTAGTCTTAGTTAAGAAGAACCAGTGTTTGAAGGAAACACAGTGGTTGGAAAATATCTCAAAGCAAGGAACGAGGGCGGGACAGTAAACATTTGCCTTGCAAGCAGTGGGCACATGCATAAGCACACACGCACACAAGCCCAGAGACACATAGAATCATAGAATCATAGAATCACCTAGGTTGGAAAAGACCTTTAAGATCATTGAGTCCAACTGTAAACCTAACACTGCCAAAACCACCACTAAACCATGCTCCTAAGTGCCACATCTACACGTCTTTTAAAGACCTCCAGGGATGGTGACTCAACCACTTCCCTGGGCAGCCTGTTCCAATGATTGACAACCCTTTCTGTGAAGAGATTTTTCCTAATATCCAAACTAAACCTCCCCTGGCACAACTTGAAGCCATTTCCTCTTGTCCTATCACTTGTTACTTCGGAGAAGAGACCAACACCCACCTTGCTACAACCTCCTTTCAGGTAGTTGTAGAGAGCAGTAAGGTCTCCCCTCAGCCTCCTTTTCTCCAGGCTAAACAACCCCAGTTCCCTCAGCCACTCCTCATAAGACTTGCAAGACATCCATTCCAAGTTTAATTTGTATTTCAGAGAAAGTGGTGAACACAAACAATAGCAGTGATTTCTCTATTAAATATGCCTTTCTGAAAAAAAATTTGCACCAACGATGAGCAAGGGTGAGAGAGAAGAGGGAAAAAAGAGATGGTATTTGGGTTGGATCACCTTGCTGAGTGAAAGGAGCCAAACCAATGTATATGTGTAGACAATCTAGTGTTTCATGGGATTTTTTTCCCCATTTTACCTTTTCTCTCTCCATTTTAAGGCGAAGGGTGATGCACGCTTTAGCAGCTGTGATGACAGCAAAAAGTGTTGTCAGCAGCCAGAGAGACAGGCAGGCACTCATGCAGCCAGCAACTGCCTTTGCCCTGTGTCATCACCCCCGTGCTCACCAGCCAGTTCCAGTCAATGAGGACAACTTACTTCTACCGTGTCAAGGGGCGCATTAATTAATTAATAATGCATAATCTGTACTGATCTGCTGATTAAAACACACCTCTGCCGCAACCTTTAAGAACAACATGACTCAACTCAGAACTTGCCAAGTCTTGTCCTCCAAGTCATCCCAGTCATCTCCAATGAAGAGGTAATAGGGATTTGCCATTCCAAGCAGTGTGGTCATTTTCCAGATGTAGAGCTTCAGAGAGGTGTTTCAGCAAGAGAAGAGACCATTAACACAATTTTTCATTCTTCCTCACCAATATTGTATGTGCATGTCCTACTATAAATATAGGTAATGATGTAAGATTCTGTCCCCTCAAATTTCCCCACATTGTACCTGATTATATTTTTCCTGGAGCAAACGGCAAATGAAATTGTTACAGAACAAAGAACCCAGAAGGCCAGGTACTTTTTGAAGCCTGACAGAAAGTAAAAAGGTGGTGGTGGTGGCGAAAGTAGGGGTGGAGTAGAAGCACGTAGGAGAGAGGGAAGCTGAGCAGGTGACCCCGAGGGGAAGAACACAAGAATAGAGGCATGATGAAATGCATGAAATGTGGGAGGAAAAACACTGCTAATGGAGACAAAACTGATGGGCAAAGTAATGTCGAGAGAAAACACAGAAAGCAACACTTGCAGGTGGCATTCAGGGAAAACATAGTGGAAGGCAGGCATGGATTTACCTAGAGAGGCCGAGGGGACTGAAACCCCTTTGGTTCTACTTCCCCCTGTGCCTTTCCTTCCAACTAAAACTACTGGTTGTGGACCAAGTTCTCAAGTCTCTTGTCACAGACGTACTGACGTGACTGAACAAGACCTCTCCCCACCCTTCATTCAGATCAGGGAGAGGAATGTGAGGAGACAGAAAGGGAAGAGGTGGCACAGAAAATGGAGCAGAGATGGGGAAAAAGACAAAGATGGAATACAGGATGATAGAGTGATAAAGCTATTATACTCGGGGATAGAGCACTTCACTCTCAGGAAAGTAGGTAATTTGGGGCTGTTCAATAGAATGATTAAGGAAAGATAAGGACTATTACCTAATCTAATTTATTTAATAGGGAAAATTGAAAAAGCTAAATGGGATGGCTAAATAAGGAAAATCAAAACGGTATGGGCATAAGGTATTCTTTGTACAGCAGTAACACAGAGGATGCTAGTCAGGTACCTGGAGCCCACTGTGCAATATCGTGAGACACAGACCTCAAAATTTTCTACACACAAAGTGACCACCTAAAAAGCACATAGGGAGTGCAAAAGGCAAGCAATGTGTGGTGAAGGATAAGAGAAATTCCCCAGATGGCCACAAGTGGGTGCACATCTATCTGCATGATTTTTTTCTACCATGTGCACTTGAGCAAATATCTAGGAACAATGGGATGAAAATGAGGATAATAAAAACCAGAGTGATCTCCACAGAAGCTGTTCTGACTCTGAAGCTCGCTTCTGACCAAGGCAGAAGCTCCCTTGCTTCCATATGCACATTTAAACTAGAGTGAAGACTGTATTTGCAGAAACAATCGTGAAACGTGTTACCTGGGGAAAGGACATGCGGTATCTCGGCCCTCAGGGAGGAATCTCGTAGATCTTGCTAGTTCAGCTCTGATTGGCACCATCTCTCTCTCCTCCTCCTTTCACACACAGGCTCATGAATGATATTGAGGCTATTAGTCAGCATCAAGGCCCCAGAGCACCTCCTGCTCTGGAATGCCACTGATGAGCAGATGGGATTTTTGGCAGGAAGTGACCTGGCATGAAAACGAACAGAGGAGGAGAGTACTAGAGGGGAGGGGAGAGGAGGGGGAGCTGCCTGAAGCTGTCCATTTAAAAGAATGGAGGAAAAGAGATTTTTCTTCTCTGCTGATACCATATTCCAATCTACAGTCATATAAGGAATTAGCAGAAGCCACCTGTGCACATCAACATGAGCCAATTTCCTTCCTTATATCTATGTTTGTGTAGACATATCTAACAACTTGGGGATCGCTAGCACCTACCTACAGTAGCTCAGTACAGGTTAACTAAAAAATGTTTCCTGAGCCTCTTGGGTAGGCTTTGCAGCTCACACTGATATCCAGGTGGATGCTGTGCTAGGAAGACTCTATCTGGCTATTTTAAGCTAGTCTGACCACATCTGTATAAACTGCAGCAGCGGCAGCCTAGAAAAAATGCCTGACCCAAAGTCTTTTGAAGCCTGTTGCTCATTGCCCTTCACATATCCCTTTGCTCAGAAGATAAAAGACAGGCTTCCCCCTGACACTTCCAATATTCTCATACAGGAGGTGTGGGCTCACAAATCCTTCAGTCATGAAACGGACAAAACACCTCAAGAAGGTTTTCCACATTAGAAATTACAGGAATTAATGTCACTGTGAGTGCAAACAAGACTCAGTTCTTACAGGTCAATGGACACTCAGTTTTCACCCTGTAAATCTACTGATGGTAGTGGAAGCTGGGGAGACACATCCCAGGTTACAATCTGCACCTTTAGAGTGCTACAACACTGAAAATCACTGTTACACATCTTGAATTCAAATGTGAATATAATACTCGAAAAAGCAACAAAGACTATTTGTCTTAGTCATATTCCTTCTTTTTTGAGAAATCTTACATCTTGTTGGAGTTACTAAATTAAAAACACAACGGCAGAACACAGAGTTAGTCTGGCAACAAAGCAGTCTGTGTGCAGGCAGCCTAGGAGATGAGCACCTGCTCAGGGATCATTAGTGAATGGAGATGGAAATACTTCACTGCCCCACGCTCTCACTTCACACGCACTTTGAAGAGACATGTGGTGCATCGTTTGGTGATGCACATGGCACAGTAATGCTTCTTTCTATAGCTCATGCCATACAAGGCTCACAAAACAACTTACAAATACTAACAAATGAAGCCCTGTCTCTACAACATCAGTGTTATCATCTCTCTTGATTTTATCATAAGTCTCACTACTTTACTTGTCCTACTCTGTTTTATGTGAAGCCCTAATTCTTGGAAGACAACTGATACGCAAGATCCATAGCTATATAATTGGGCAGGGGTTGGTGAAAATCAAGTCTTATGATTCAGAAGTCTGAAGGTAATAGAAAAACAGTTTCCACTTTAAAAAAAAGTCTTGCTTCTTAAGTCAATTCTCTTATTGCATGGCTGGCTTCTGATTTCTAATTCTTGGGCTGGTAAATTGGAACATTTCTCCATTAATGGGCAAGTAATCTTATCCCTAGCTGGCAGATCAGAAAATTACAAGGCAGCACTAAACCTGGCCACAGTATAAGTGAGTTTTCAACATAGCTAAATTCCTGCTACATACTGCAGGGTTGAACTGTGCCTATAAAAAGGGCAAATGAGGCATTTAAGAACAAAGTGTGGGCAAAGTCTGAAGTAAAATTCAACTGTCTTACTCTCAGTCCAGTGTCTCAACCAGCAAACATGCTCTTGTCTAAATATGGAATTCAGCAAAAATCCTCCTTTTTTTAAACAAAAATCTGGAAGCCCACCTGCAGAGATATTTGAGGAAAGAAAAACCTAGTAAAAAACATTGGAATTTCTCATATCTAATTAGGGAGCTGAAGAAGAAAAGGAGTACATTTTTAGAGCACTTCGCAGATATTGCCTCCTATTTAGTTTGCAATAAACTAGGAACAGTTTCCTAGCCTGAGCAAGAACAACAGCAGCAGTTAGAGATCTTCATGCTGTGAGCCAGTTCAAAAGAGAGAGGCAGAAAACAGCAGGAGTAGGGAGCTGCCCAGGAGCTAAGGAGTTAAGTAGATTTCATTCCCATTCATTGCACATCCTTAAAAAGTCATTATAGATACATCTCTAGTATAGCTGGGACCCGGAGGCCTTTTGTTTAGCTTGCAGTGTATGACACGAGATGGAGCCCACACCGTGTTGTTTAGTGCCCGCTGAACAGGATGATATGAGCTGTTTCATGCAGTGAGAACGTTGCACATCATTCCTGGTGAGTAGATGGCTGCTGACTTTTCACAGACGATACCTTGCTGTACAAACAAAGCAAGAACCATACACTCTCCCTTGCTTCGTCCTGCTGTCCACCTCTGTCTCGCTTCCCCCTGCATGGGACTGAAAGCTGGAAATCTGGAGGAACAGAGCAATTGGTTTACACCATCTGAACATGAAGGAAAAGAAACACCAAAATAAAAATTAAGCAAATGCAAAGAATAAAGAAGCTCTCCCTAAAAAAGCTGCAAAAATAAAGAACCCTTTGCAGGCAATTTAATTTCAACACCTATCTTAAGGGAGTAAGAGGACTGGATGGCGTTAAGGTCCATAAAGCAGATTATAAACAGTTACACAAGAGCAACACCATATATTGTAACATGCAATTTTATAGATGCCTTCAAATGAAAATAAAACACTGGGTAGTTGAGGCTCTCTTACGTGCCTGCAAAAAGTCAGGAAAGAAGAGATCGTATCAGGAATTTATAAACTGCAGAGGAGAGAGAAGACACAAGAGAGAAAGAGCTAGTAAACATTTTATTTTAAAATATCATTTTATTTGTTTCAAAAATAATTTGGTGGATTACTTCAATTTATTTCCCAGTTAGACAAACAAGTAAGGCTTCTGTGAGCTCTCTTCAAGGCATAGCTGTTAAGTAACAGAAAAAACCCCTTGAGTAACACTAATCAAGGCAGGAAATAGGGAGGGATATTAAAAATGAAATACCCCATGCAAATTAGTTACTAGACATCTCTCAGATGTCTTCTTTTCTCTTTTTAACCCTGGGGAAGAGAAGGGGTAAAAGAGATAAAGAAAATAGAAACAAAATTAGAGAGAACAATGGTTTTCCCATCCTTGCATCTGTCAGGATGAGAGTAAAAGTTTTTCTTGGAACCTGAAGGTCAGGGGAGACAGCTATGACATATGGGTATGCAAATCCAGGAAACCAGAGGTCCTCAGACTTCCCATGATGGAGGAGCTTGACCTCACGTACCCTGCACTGATCTGCTGGATTTTCCACACATAAAAGATGACCAGATTGAAACTAGCCAGCTCACCGACAGGATTCTGCCTCTAAGCCACTTCTGTTTGCTACCAGATCAGCAGACAAGGTAAGCAAACTTGTCAGAGCAACAACACAGACGCCATGGCTGGGCTCGCTGCACACGACTCTTGCACATGGCGCTGTAGTGTCTTTTGAACAGGGACATTCACAGATCTCACCTCTTCACAAACCAGAGCTGAACCCATGAGAATGCGCACTGAGTTTACACCAGAGAGGGAGGACCTTTACAGACTGTAAAAAACTCTGAGCACAGAGCACCCCTTCCAAACAACCTATAGCTTCCTGGGATGTCACTGTAATCACCAACACTACACATATCAGCCACACAAAACTGCGAAAAGTCACTGAAGTCAGAGCCCAGGCCCTTCTTATCCCAGAAGCACAGCCCCCCACAAACTGAGCCAAAGAAGCTCTAGCTGAGTGACGCCTACAAAAACATAGATAAACAGTTTAGCCGCTCTACAGTAGTTAGTGGCACCTACTGGCACTTCATTACAAATGCACTACCGGCTGTAAAATGGTGAGAGGCTGAGGCAAAGCACATTATTACCCTAGGTTGTGTGACTTCCCCATCACCAGAAGCATTGGAGGGAATTGCAGTGGGAGAGGCAAAGGCTGCTGAAGACAAGACAGGATGGAGAGGACTCCTACAACAACAGCGCTGTCCCTCATTCCTTCTTGGACTCCTCCTCCTCCCTCAGTTAGATCAGGGGCGCCCACGGCAATGTGACACAAAGAGGAGCCCCATCCCCACATCACTCCGGGATGTCCACTGTTTCACCTGGTGGTTTTGCCTCCTTCATGCAATCCCCAACAGGCACTTGACCTCAGAGCCACTGCCATGGGACTCAGGCTGCACACCCCTTAGAGCAGGGGCCTTTTCTGGTATCTCTGTGAAGAGCCATGTTTGGCTATAGTACAGTACCAGCATGATGGTGTCACTGACACTGGACGACTGAGGAAAGACCAGAACCATCCAAGGACTTTAACCTGACAACTGCTTGTTGTGGTTCTTTCACTCTGATGCAGTTTCATTACCTGCAAATCCCAGTACCACAGCTCTCCGCTGGCATAAAAGCACTCTGCAAAACTTGTCTTTCAGAGCCTTTTGAGAGACAAGGAGCGGATGTAGAAAAAGGGCATTATTTTCTAGAGGAAATGTTAACCCTCTGCTGCCACTGAATGTAGTGAAGGAACCAAAATACAGGGCACTGATTATGGTCATCTGGAACACTCAGACTGGGTTAATGAGAGGACAGAAACCATCCATGCATGAAAGGAATAAAATCTGTCCTGCAACTAAACAGTTTCACAGACTGAATCCCTTTTCAAGAAAGTAAGTTTCCCACAATGGAAAACAATAATCTTTCTTCTTTTCTCTCTCCTTTTCAGCTTCTCTTTTTCTCCCAAACAGTGGCTATTTTGTGCCTGCGTGGACCACATTCCCACCTAGTGTAAAATCCTCTGACTGTAAAACAGAAGGCTGCAGCAAAAATACAACTGGCACCGAGTCCCGATTCCCTCATTTCCTCCTCTGTTTCTTTCTCTCCATGAGTCAAGCTCTTGCTCCCTGCTTCCACACATGCACACAGCATGGCACAGCATGGCACAGGACACTTTTGCATAAAAGCAACATTTTGTTAAAGCAGCCCGAATTTTAAGTGAATTCCTATTGCAGCTTTTACCCTAACGCTACTCTCTTGTCCTAAAATGTGTAGCTTTCACGTAGCTTTTCTCTAGGTAGTTCCAAAATAACACCACTTCGTAACTGTACCATATGGCTGACAAGGGACAGCCAGCCATAGGTCACACTCAGACAAATTCCAGCAAAGGCTTAGTCTCTGCAAAGAAACAGCTGAAAACCTTTTATTAACACTGCTGTTTGCATTAAGCTATGGGGTCACAACCTCAAATAACAGGAAACATTTGCCAAGAAGGCAAAAGACAAGACCAGTGACCTAGCTGAGGTCTAAATTCTCACTGTTTTACTCTGGATTTTGGTTTCAAAGCCTTCATACCCCTTTTTTAACTAACTAGCTTTATATACCTACTAGTCCTACTACTAAGATTGATTTCCTTTCTTTAATTCCAACCACCTGGCTCAGTATTCCTGAATGCACTTACATAGGNGGCCTTTTCTGGTATCTCTGTGAAGAGCCATGTTTGGCTATAGTACAGTACCAGCATGATGGTGTCACTGACACTGGACGACTGAGGAAAGACCAGAACCATCCAAGGACTTTAACCTGACAACTGCTTGTTGTGGTTCTTTCACTCTGATGCAGTTTCATTACCTGCAAATCCCAGTACCACAGCTCTCCGCTGGCATAAAAGCACTCTGCAAAACTTGTCTTTCAGAGCCTTTTGAGAGACAAGGAGCGGATGTAGAAAAAGGGCATTATTTTCTAGAGGAAATGTTAACCCTCTGCTGCCACTGAATGTAGTGAAGGAACCAAAATACAGGGCACTGATTATGGTCATCTGGAACACTCAGACTGGGTTAATGAGAGGACAGAAACCATCCATGCATGAAAGGAATAAAATCTGTCCTGCAACTAAACAGTTTCACAGACTGAATCCCTTTTCAAGAAAGTAAGTTTCCCACAATGGAAAACAATAATCTTTCTTCTTTTCTCTCTCCTTTTCAGCTTCTCTTTTTCTCCCAAACAGTGGCTATTTTGTGCCTGCGTGGACCACATTCCCACCTAGTGTAAAATCCTCTGACTGTAAAACAGAAGGCTGCAGCAAAAATACAACTGGCACCGAGTCCCGATTCCCTCATTTCCTCCTCTGTTTCTTTCTCTCCATGAGTCAAGCTCTTGCTCCCTGCTTCCACACATGCACACAGCATGGCACAGCATGGCACAGGACACTTTTGCATAAAAGCAACATTTTGTTAAAGCAGCCCGAATTTTAAGTGAATTCCTATTGCAGCTTTTACCCTAACGCTACTCTCTTGTCCTAAAATGTGTAGCTTTCACGTAGCTTTTCTCTAGGTAGTTCCAAAATAACACCACTTCGTAACTGTACCATATGGCTGACAAGGGACAGCCAGCCATAGGTCACACTCAGACAAATTCCAGCAAAGGCTTAGTCTCTGCAAAGAAACAGCTGAAAACCTTTTATTAACACTGCTGTTTGCATTAAGCTATGGGGTCACAACCTCAAATAACAGGAAACATTTGCCAAGAAGGCAAAAGACAAGACCAGTGACCTAGCTGAGGTCTAAATTCTCACTGTTTTACTCTGGATTTTGGTTTCAAAGCCTTCATACCCCTTTTTTAACTAACTAGCTTTATATACCTACTAGTCCTACTACTAAGATTGATTTCCTTTCTTTAATTCCAACCACCTGGCTCAGTATTCCTGAATGCACTTACATAGGAAGAGGTAACTATGCAATGACAAATCTGTCCTTTTGTTGTTCATGTCATTTCATCTTTCACAGATGCCAGTCCTCAATATCATATGGAAGATAAATCATCATCTCCCAGGAGTCCATAAGAACAGAGCCAAGAAGCTTATTCACTCGAGACCTTGTTTATCTCCAGTTCTGATGATTAAAACAGTGAGCAATGCATAGCAAGGAGGGACTGATGCAATCTGGGTTAAAACCAATATTCATTAGGTGACAGTAATGACCCTCATTCCTTCAACAGAAGCATACAGATGCTGTGGGTCAGAGTGTTGCTTTACTTGTGTCTTTTATTTCAAATGAGATAATGCTGGTGAAAAGTGCTATGCTGACAGTCTTAGAGATAGAAGTCCACCATCTGCATATCACAGGTAACACAGGAAAGCAACAGCAGTGATCAAACATCTGGAAAACATGACCAAGGGGGTCAGAGTTTGAAGGGAATTCAGGGTGTTTAGTCTCCAGGAAGCTGAAAGGAGATATAGCAGTCTTCAGACATGTGAAAGGTGACTGCAGAAAGGCAGGCAATACACCTCCTTGTTCATAGGGAACAGGACAAGAAATAAGTTTGAATTGATCGTGGTTAGCAAGATGTGGGTTAGACCTTAAGGAAACTGTCTCCAGCTGGGGGTCACCATGGGAGCAGACTGTCTAGGCTGACTGCAGGGCTTCCAGGGCAGAGCAAGTCATGCAAACACCCGGTAGAATGGGTGTGAGTGTGGCTGGTCCTGCCTCTGTGCAGGGTGATGGCCTGCCTGTCCAGCAGAGATCTGATCCAGGTCTTTTTCTCTGACTCTCAGATGCCATCATTATAACTTTTGCCTTGCCAATGTGCTTGTACGATCAATTGGAGATGCCAACACCAAAGTTTATGGGCTATCTCCCTGCCCATACGATTCAGCCCGTGGTCACACTGCTCAAACTGCTGGCAGAAATGCTAGCCAGTGCAATATGCACTTTAGTGGTGTTGGCATCTGTCTATTTGCAAAAGAACTGAGATCGATTAATGCACAATATGACAAGTGATCATTACAAAAAACCTGAAACAAACCAGAAGGGAAAGGAAAGGCTCATGATGCAATCGGGGAGTGTTAAAGGACACCTGGACTCCAGGGGCATTCAATCCACAGTTTGGGCCAACAAAATTGCTGTGCACAGCTGAGAGAGAGACTTGCCAAGAACTTCTCTGAATGTGTCTATAGCCTTACCATAACTGGGGCAATTCCTGAGAGCTCTGAACTGCAGTTGGTGGCTACGGCCCATACTCCTTCCCTTTTGGTTATGTCCCTCGTGCCTAAAATATGAGGTGTAAGTACCTACAAGCCAGCAACTCAACTTTATCCCAGTCACTTGGTTACAAAGACTTGCTGGCCCCTTTCCTCTACAGAAGTAGTTGGAGAGACTTTAGTGATCACTTGCAGCTGGAGGAACAGTGGTTGGCAGTGGAAAAACTGGGTACACCTACCCATGTATTGTGGGGTGTGGAATGGAAAAAAACCTAATGAGAACACAAAAAAAAAGCAATTTGTTAGAGCTCCCACTTGACTCCAAAAATGTTACCATCAGCCTCAACAAAGTAAAAAATGCTTTTATTTTTACCAGTGCCACCATCATCTCTGCTGTGATTGCCACTGGGACTCAGTGCTCCTGGAAGCAGAGTGGTAGGAATAGTCTCCGTGATCTCTGGCCCAAATTCCTCTGGCTCCCAGACACCACGTTCTGCCTTCTGACCACAATGTGTTGGGAGAAGCAGGAGAAAAACAGAAAGATGTTGGTGTCAGTGACAATAGTCTCTTTGCCGAGAATGATGAAAAATAAAGAAGATGGCATTGACACATCATGACTATGGTGATGATTATATTGCCTGGAGTTAAACAGAGGAGGGAATAAATCAGTCCTGTCACTGACAGGCATGACAAGAGGAGTCTGTAACGTACATGTAAGTAGCACTCAATTTTCCATTTTGACTATTTCTTGTTTTCCAAGTTCCTCCACCTCTGAAGTTGTCTGTGAGTGTAAAGAGAAGTGGCATTCTCCACTCAAGGATAAGCTGACAAAGTTAATTTGCTTTACTTGCTCCCAAATCCCTGATTCATCCACTGCATCTTAAAAGGCAGTTGCTAAGCCACTGGTCTAACTAAGACATTATTGTTATTAAAGCAGAGTCTTTGGCATCGTGGTTCAAATTAGCATAATGGCATCACACCCTGTGGGGGCATTAAAACAACTGCTTTTATCATTCCATTTTAGGTCTTCAGAGATGGAAGTCTCTGGTTGTGAAACTGCTCTCACAAGTCTCATTGAAGTTATCCTGCTGTGTCACGGAATCACGGAATTTTCAGAGTTGGAAGGGACCTCTAGAGATCATCTAGTCCAACTCCCCTGCTGACACAGGAATGCCTAGAGCACATTACTCAGGACTGCATCCAGGCGGGTCTTGAAAATCTCCAGAGAAGGGGACTCCACAACCTCCCTGGGCAGCCTGTTCCAGTGCTCTGTCACCCTCACCGTAAAGAAGTTTTTTCTTATGTTTGAATGGAACTTCCTATGTTCCAACTTGTGCCTGTTGCCCCTCGTCCTGTCACTGGGAACCGCTGAAAAGAGTCTGCCTCCATCCTCCTCCAACCCACCCTTTAGATACTTATAAGCAAGCATAAGGTCTCCCCTCAGCCTTCTCTTCTCCAGGCTAAAGAGTCCCAGCTCTCTCAGCCTTTCCTCATAAGGGAGGTGCTCCAGTCCCCCAATCACCTCTGTTGCCCTACGCTGGACTCTCTCCAGTAGTTCCCTGTCCCGCTTGAGCTGGGGAGCCCAGAACCGGACACAGTATTCCAGTTGTGGCCTCACCAGTGCCGAGTAGAGGGGGAGAACAACCTCCCTCGACCTACTGGCCACATTCTTCCCTATGCAGCCCAGGATTCCATTGGCCTTCCTGGCGACAAGGGCACATTGCTGGCTCATGGATGATTTCCTATCTACCAGGACCCCCAGATCCTTCTCCTCAGAACTGCTTTCCAGCAGGTCCACCCCTAACCTGTATTGGTGTCCTATTAGGATGAACCAAACTCCAAAGACCAAATTTGTGATTTTCTTTAGATAATACTGAAAAGATCCAGCATGTCCTAGCTCTCTTAAAACATTAACTCATTTACAACTACCTTGGTTTTCCAGTTCTGTAAATACATTCTATCACAAAATGATAGTCTCATTAGTTATGGTGACTTGCAGCAGGCAAAAAGCCAGTATATAAATGGCTGGTCCTCCACTTTGTAAACTGCCTAAAATGCAAACTGAAATTATTCTTGTACACAACTGCAAGAGACTAAGTTCCAAATCAGCAATTTTTCAGTTGCAGAATACCTATATGTTATGCACACACATGCCATCATTTTAATTTTTTTTGCAAAGAACAGGAATTCCCTCCTCTGAGTGCATGAATCTGAAGATCCCTGCTACACAGTGAGACTGAAAGTCTCCTGCTTACAGGAGGGTCCAACCCGATAGAAATGCCCTAACTAGACCATACAACTGGGGAAGGAGTACCAGCTCCAGTTCTTCCTAATGACAAGGCATTAGAAAGACATGGCTCAGTTTAACTACCTGCAAGTAGACTATTGGTTTGCAAACATACATACTGGACAATGGCGCAGACACAGGAGTTCGCTTTGTCTAGCTCTGTATAGATTCAACCAGCTTACCAGCAGGGGTAACCATCATGCAAACATGCTGTCCTGCTTCTGGAGCAAAGCTGAATCTATTTGTGTGCTCAGCACTCATTTGTAACATAAATAGCTCAAAAGAAGGTTTTCTCTGCCCTGTCAGTTGTGTAAAGGATCCTTCCTTTCTTTGCAGAACATGTCTCTGCTGGTGGAGCAGCCAAGAAACCTTCAAGCACAGAAGTTACTCTGCAGGACAAGGCCAAGTTCTAACTGCCTTCCCAAGACTCACTATGGTCTTTTAGGCAACTCTTCCGTCCTGGCTGCTCTGGGAAGTCCTGCCCAGGGGTGGGATATCCACCAACAAGCTTCCTGTTTTGCTGGGTCTGTGCATCTCTAAGCACTGGCTTATCCCTGTGTAGCAGGTACTGAGCAAGACAGACCAACAAGCTTGGTCAAAGACACCCAGGCTGGGTCTGGAGCTGGTTTGCTTTTGAGGGTGAAAACTGTAATATGGTCTGTGGTTTTCCATACCTGGAATTCATGTTAAACGAGATATTGGGGAGTTTTCAGTATATATTGCTGCAATTAGTAGACCAAGCTTTCAGTACTGTTCCCCTGACTATTTTAGCTGTATCCACTTCAAAACAGTTAGTTTTGTTTCAGGCCAGACCAATTCAAAAGAGAATCAGGCCCTTCAATGTAGGGATTTCTCTTGAAGCCTGACCCTTGGATCTTGCTGAGTTTAAGTGGTTAAGAATAGCAGCTGCAACATTTCTAACTCTGGCCTGGGGACTCCCTTTCCACCGCAGTGCTCCACTTCTCAGTGCTAGAATGAGTATCACTTTTATTCCTAGTTTTTGAGTGAGTCTCCCAAAATCACTGAATTCCAGCTGTGATGCTACTGTAGTGGGTGGCAAACTCCAGCACACAGGTTCCCCAGAGACATGCCACAAACCATGTGTGTCTTGCTGAGCATCAGCTCTTTATTTGCAAAGAGCTGCCTGTTCAGAGTGCACATACCCCCCACCTAAAAATACATTGTATGCCCTCTTAAAATTACCTTTTTCCTTGGTAGGCAGTTGCTGCTGCTGTCACACGGAAATAATGTGCTCTTCAGCAATTGGGGTAGCTTGTGCAGGATGGCAAACTGGAAGGAGGAGTCCACAAGCCACTCTCTTTACATTAAAATATGGTTTACAGATGTGAAGGAGACTGAGAAGACCTGTAGTGCAGTAGCTGAGAAGCGGTCAATGTTACGAATTACACATAGTCCAAGATGAATAACAAGTCCTGCTGTAGTCCGGCTCAAGAGGACCACAACAGAACATGTATCACATGAGGCTAAACACCATTTCCAATCTAATTTGAGTGTTTGGATGAGAACATCATACTGTGTGCTTTCTAAGCTGATGGACAGGTGAAACAAAGTCACTTCCATGCTGCTTGTCTCTGCTCTCCTCCTGCCTTGCATTTATGTAGCTGAAATATACTGGTTTCCTGTTCTGACTTTGCCAAAACAACCTTGGGCAGCTCCAGTTTGCATGTGCATCTTGCAGCCCTAACAATTAGCCCCAAAAAGAGCGCAAAAAGGCAGTATGTCCTGCCTCTTCAGCTGTCCTGAAGACAGCCTGAGCACATCTGAGAAGCTTCCTTAAGAAACTACATCTCACAGACTAGCAGTAGCCCTACCACCCAATACTACTAATGTACCTCTGTAACCTAAAATCCATGATCAAAACAACAAATACTGGCCTGTGGTGTCAGCTCTCCAGCTACTGTAATGACAGCTCACAATGAGCTGGCACCACATACAGCCTTGATGTGAAGGCAGAATAAAATATGAGGCGGGAAGTGAGAATATCAAAAGGAAACACGAGAGTATGCTATGCAAGGCAAGGCTCTTTGAAAATATGCTGAAGAACTGCATGTGAAGTAAGAAAGGTTTTCAACTTCCCACTGTGAAACCTCTCTCTCTTGCCCTGCGATGGGGGCTCGGTAGGGACTGACCCAAGCTGGGTAATTTCCACCCTATTGGCTGCACAGCTCTCTCCTAGAGTCTGACAAATGATCTTTATGATAGCCTTGCAAAAATATTAACAAATGAAAAACAACTGCAACCCAGATGAAGCAGCAAAATGCTAAATTCCTGCAAAGTGTGGTAGGCAGCACTAGCAGGGAAAAGGGCTTCTCAGAAGGAAGCTGAACAGGGAAGACCATGGGTAGAGAGCTGAATGGGGTTGGTGAGTTGTGTGGAAAGAGTGAAGGAGGGAACATAGAGTCTGAAAATGAAGAAAAAAGACCTGAGTAGTAGGGAGGAGAACAAGGGCAGGGCTGATGCAGCCACACAGCCTGATTCATTTAAATGGTAGCTACAGTGGCATAAACCTGAGCAGTAATGGAGTGGTGAGTCAGTCCCTTGTAATTAGCCCTAATCGGCAACATAGCTAAAGACAGAGGGGGGTAGAAATAGCAGAGCAAATCCTGTCCTATTTACACTGATGCAAATCCATAAAGCTTAGTTTTAAAGAAATTCAACTTATCAGTGTTTGTTCAGAAAGACTAAATAAACCCCATGCTGTATAGGCAAAAGTCTTTTCAAACCACATGGAGAATCCTACAAGCTTGCCATTTTCCTTTTAGAGTACAGCCACTTTCAGATCTTCAGGATTAATGTCATGGGGGTTTCCATATTTTTAGTAGTATTGCAGGAGATGTTACAACTAGAAAGGAAGCTATTTCTCATGGCACAACACAACCACTAAAAACTAGCATCAAACTATTCTCCATTCAGTACAACCTATTTACTTGACAAGTTAAATGTTTCAGTACAAGTTGAGAACCATAATTCTTTGAAGATAGATAGATTTTAGTGGGGAATTTTCATCAACAGCTATTTTACAGAAAAGAGATGGCCCTGTGAGTCAGGACACTGGCCTCTGGGAACCTGAATTCACACTTTAACTGAACAAAATCAGGTTGATAATTTCATTCTCAGCCCAAAAGAACATCAATATATCTCACAAACACACATCCTTACCCAATATGAATGGCAACTTCTCCTCAAGACCTAGGTGTGGAGCACAGAAGCAGTCACTGCAAGTGAAATTGCCTGGCAGATTTATTATATTTGCAATGGGGTCTTTCATCTGTCTACCACGTGGTAGCATATTAGTGATATCACCTCTGTTCCCCAGCTAACTGAATTAGAACTAAACACAGTCATGATGTACTTGCCAAAGAAGAGACACCTTTCATCCCTAACTGGTGATGAGGCCATCCCATGTCTACAATCCTGCATGGAAACTGAACTACAGTCAATGTTCTGCTATCAGGAGTAACGGGGGAGAGAAGTTGCGTTATCCCAGGTAACACAAAATTTGTCTTGCTAAATCAGTGAGGAATGTGATACAGAAACATCCTGGGGTCTCTGTATGGAGCCAGCTTAAGTCCAAATGTCTTTATTAGCTCCAGATGAACGTTATCCCTACTGAATTAGATTACTTGCCAAAGAGCCTCTGGGGTGGAGTGTATATCCGTCATGGTTTGTAGTGTTCCTGATGTCCAGAATCTTTGTACCAGGCAGAGGACGGAACCTCTCCATGCCTCCAGTGTCAGATGCGTGTGGAGTCCAGCTGGGGCTGGAGCGGCTGGACCTTCTAAAATCAGCTGGATCCACAACAGCTCCATGTAGAATTGCCCTCCTGTCACCACTCCCTTCCCCACTGCCCCCAAGTCCAAGAACAACCCAGAGACACCCAAGAGATTGCACTCTTAGTGGAGGTGATATGGCCCTGGATGTAATGCAGCTTCACGCACACAGAACTGTGCCTCACAATAAACTTTCTGGGTTCAGGCTGCCTCTACATCCAAACCATGGATAACCAGCAAGCCAGGAAACACCTTTCTACATGTTCACCCTGCATCTTGCAGCAACAGAGGCAAGGCTGGGCTCTCCCAACCACTGAACTCACAAGGGGAAATGGGAGCCTTCCCAGACTGCTCCATTCATGCTGACAGACCCCAAACAACACCCATCAACATGCAAAGCAGAGCCCAAACTTCTCTCAAAAGTGGAAGACAGAAGCAGAAATGATGCTGAGGTAAAGGTGGAATTTATCTCTCGGGAAGTGGAAAAATCAGCACAGTGTGTTCCCTGCTGTCAAGCTCATTAGCACTGGGAAGGTATCTGTTGCAGAAACGCTACCCAAAGGCATTTATCTTGCAGTTATGAGTACAAGCTAGTAGCTTGTCTTCAGATGACAGTTTTTTTACAAAAAACATCCCATCCTAGCAGAATGGTCAGAGCAGAGATGTGAGGGGAGGGAAAGGAACGGGAGCAATAGAGCAAGGGAGGCAAGTGAAGGGGCATATCTCTTTTTTTTTTTTTTTTAAAGTCTTCTATCAACTATTTTTCCTGACTTAAAGCCTTCAAAAATCAAAAATCAAATGGGCTCAGTGGTGCAGGCCACCTGCTGAGCCAGAGAACGTCACGCCAAACTGACCTCCAAACGTACAGGTTATTTACAAACTAATGGAGGCAGCAAGCAATTCCACTGCTGCAAGGGCTCTTTCCAGCAAAAGGCAGATCAGAAGACATCACAGGCTGATTTAATAGATCATCAAAAGCCAGTGATTGAATTATCACGTCAGACATCAATCTCACTCCTCGGTCAGTCTTTATTACAGAGAAACAGTTGTAGAAGGACCTCTGTGAAGAAGCTGGAGAAATACCTGCATTTCAAAGCAGTGAGTGAGTCAAGGTGGGGAAATTATAGTTATGATTCACCAGAAGAGAAAACTGTTCTTTTCACTCAGGAGGAACTACTGACCAACCTCGGAAGAAGGGGAAGCAGGAGAGCAGGGTGGTGAGAGGAGCAGAGCTTAACTGCTCTTTGGATTTTTATCAGTGTGTAAATGATTTCCTTCTTCTTTAGTAAAGACTTGGCAACATCTTTGGAAGGACTTGAAATGGAGTCTTCTGCTGGAGAAAAGGGAAACCTAATTCCATCTGAATCCCATCCTCCTCCTTTCTAATTCTCCTCATTAAAACAAGAACAGATGTCAATAACAAAGCATCTCTGTCTCTTAAAAATACTTATTTCCTCCTTGGGCCCCAAGCCTGGGAGATAACAAATGTTCTCAGTCACTACCGGACAGTGAAGCTCAGAGGAAGGCCTTGGGGAGGATTAGACACCAAATGTCACCGGTTCTGATTATCTCCCCACCACTGACTCCTGCAGAGAGCTTGCAGAGAGAAGGTTGGGATTGGGATTTCTGGGGGTGGGTAGGAAAAGGCAGGCTAGGGAATGCGAAAACAAAGATCTCAAACAGATTAAGGAAATCTTTCCACAACCCAAATGTGGTATTTTGATAGGACTAGGGCTAGTCCCATCAGAAATGGTGAAAGAGGAAAATCAGAGCCATTTGAGGACCTGGGAAAATGGGGCGAATCTTGGAAGATTTCGATTTCTGACCTTCTATATTTCACCTTCTTGTACAACAATTTTCTTGTCTCCTTGGTCTTTTAGAGCCACAGCCTACAGTGTGATTAGAATTATGTGTATTAATGCAGCATTTACTCTGTATGCTACCAACCAGCCACCTGAAATACCCACTCAGAGATGTGTAGGTGTGGGGATCGAAACAGGAGAAGCAGGGTTTTGAGGAGTGCATTTGGCTGAAGTTTTGGGTGGGAATTCTTGGCCTAGTTCTCAGCGGACAGCAGCTTCAGGAAGGCTGAAGGCTGAGACTAAAAAGTCTTTTCTACAAGACGCTGCATACTAATGAAATGATGGCAAAGCGTGATATTCGGGGCAGCCTGGTCACAAGTCAGTAACTGTGTCTCACTCCCCAGCCCTGGCATTCAAGCACCGAGGACCAACCTGGGATATTCTGTGGCAAAACAGTATTAATAGAAAGGTCTAACAGTATAGAAGCCTAAATGGAAAAAGAAAGCATCATTTTTGCAGTATACCAAAAGGTCACTTTGCCCTTTTGCCTGTTGTTTTTGCAACTCTTAGTTCCCCCTAACCCCGACAGCACAAGACAGAGGAGGCATACATGTAAAATAGATGTGGTTTTAAAAAGAACAAAGCAAACCGAACATCAAGAACTTCTCTAGAATAATTGGAAATCTAGAATAAAGTTGAAGAAGAGATAAAGGATAAACACACCCTGTTTTGCCTTCCTCCCTCCTCTTCCCCCAAGCACCAAGCACACACAACAGGAAGAGGCAGGTAACAGACTTTGTCAGCTCCTGATCCACATGCTCGTTTTTGAAGGTAGAGAGAAAAATTAGAAATTCAGCTCTCACCCACCTCCACCCACCCACTAGAGCTGAAAGCGATAGTTCAAATTAAAATGATGATACTTCCTTTCAGTCTCCAGGGGGGTGGAGAGTTTTGGGGGTGGGAAGAGCAATTTCAGACTGTCTTTTTTTCTGTGTTTTTTTTTTTTTCTTTTTTTTTTTTTGGACCAAGTGTGAGACAAAAAAAGCTGTATTTGTTTTGCTGGGTTGTGAAAGGTGTGGAAATAACCATTCCGTGGGATAAGTAAAGAGCTGCCTCCCCCTTTCCATCAAAGCTACTACACCTACAGCCTGTGAAGAGCAGAAACCAGAGAGAACTGGGTTATGGGAATGTGAAGGGCAGGAATACCCTGTTTTTAATTCAGAAGTCGTCGTCTCCGGCAGTCTTTTGCCTCTCTTGTCTCTGCTGGTCTCCATGGAAACAGCAGCCCAGCAAAAGCATCCTTCTCTCACAGACTCCAGCACAGACAAATTCAACCAGGGGTCAAAATCAGCCCCTGCTTTCAGGAAAGCAAGAAAACGTGCTGTCTTCCTTCCTCTTCCTTTCCACTGTCATTCTCCTTTCAGGTTTTTGGTTTTGTTTTTTTTTTTTTCTTTTTGGTGCATTTGGGCAGGGGCTAACCTATCACACTTGTTTTTCTGCAGAAAACAGCACAGTGAATTCTGTTTTATTTTCAGGCGTCTCTCCAGACAGCCTGATCGGCCATATTGCGTGCAAGTCAGGATGTTTGTGAGAGAGACACATCAAAAGAAACCCAGACCCAGGACATCAGGCTCCAGCCAGGCTGCCAGGACATGTGTGCCTTGTGATATGCTGTGGAAGGGCTGCCCAAGCAGCACCCACACTGGATTGATGAATAAAAGCAGGGGGTACAATGCTGAGCCATTAATAAGTGCTGCATTGTTCTTTGTTGTCTTGTTATTTAAATATCTCATTTGAAAAGCCAGGAAGCTCAATTGGCATTGTCCAAATTGACAACAGAAATCTGTTATTCTCTATTCTCCCTTTGCATTTCTCCTACTGAAAATGTTTCCGTTATCTGGTCAAAGAGCAAAAGCAGTACTGGAAAACCTATTCCAGGGACGAGTCACTCATGCAGCAGATAGCCACAACCTTCATTGAGTGGTAAGTCCCTCACTGCTTGGACAATACTCAGAAAGAATGCATCAGCCATAATCCAAATCAGTTTGCAAAGAGAAATTAACTGTATTCACTGAGTATTTTATCTGGAGCTAAAAATTCTCCCAAGTTTTTTTGTGATTTCTTTGGGTTTGACAACAAGCTTTGCTTGTAGAGACATAAACATAAATGGCTCAGTGTTTTCTGAACACTTCTATCACCACAGGGCACCCATGAATATAAATATAAGGGAACAACATTAGTTCTACATCCAAAACACATCACCCTGTGCTGTTCAACATCTTGCTTTACCTAAAAGAGTCCTGAGAGAGATGAGGGTGGCTAAATTGCACCTTTGCTCCTTTGCGCTTTCCCTCTCATTTCTGCTTTGCCTTTTATAAACTCACCAGTCCTCTTAATCCCTACCAAAGTCTCTTGCTAATTTTCAGCTGGTGCTATGGAGAAGGCTGGAGTCAGAAGATAATGTCTAGGTCTGCCCTGGCTCCAAAGATGGGTTATTTTCTGTCCCACCCTCAGTCCTTGCTTCCCTTGCTGGGGTGGGCAGGAGAAGCTGCTGCTGGTAGTTGGGAGAGCCTCAGGCCAACTCACTGTCACCCGTCCATATGACAGGGAACCACCCCCGGGTAGCAGGAGACTAAAAACTGTGAAACAAACATTTTTAATCCTGTCACCACACATGATGCTGTGAAGCTCTGGTGCCAAGGAGTGTGGTACCTGACGGTATCCTGGTGTCTGGTTCCTTGCTGGAGAGCAAAGTACTTAAATGTTTCTGAAATGTATCCTGCCCTCTCCCCTTTCCAGGCTGGGAGATGCTGCCAGCTGCCTCTCACCATCCTCTCATCACCTCCAGATGTGCTCCAGAGAGGACACTGCTCTCCCACATGAAAAAGAGAGGAAAGCTGTCAGAAATACAAACATGGTTTTTAAGCGGCTGTGGGCTGTACCCACTCTTGCTCTGTTCCTACTCGTTCCACCCGCTCCAAAACTTGTTTTCACATGTCAAAACCACTCCTACTCCACTTCCACAGGTTCCACGTAGTCTTCCTTAGTTTCCACCTGCCTCCCTCTTGCTTCCTCTCCGTCTCCACTTGCCGACCCACTCCTGTTCCACTTCTGTGCGTCATCCCACTTCTGGCATGGGGAAGGGTTGACAACCTTAATGCTGAGCTATTGCAGACTCTCCCCGCTCCCCTCCCTTCTCCCTTTCCAACCTTGCACGTATCTATTTATATTGATGATATACTTTAATCTCCCCTTAAGTACTGTCTTGATGGCCTGTTTCTCTAACAAGCATGCATAACTACTGATTTTGATTACCCGTCTGGTCTCTGCTTCACAAGCAACCATCACAGCACAGACTGTGAGAATATTTTGGAAAAGCTTTAAAAAAGCCAGTATTTCCTTAGCCCAGAGGTCACTGCATGAAGCCCTTGGCGTACCTTTACAGCATTAAAGACAAGACAACCCCAGAGCTTGCATCAATTTTCAGGTTTTGGGTAAGGGCAGTGATGCTGCTAGAGAAAGTAAAACATAGCTTTATTTCCCTGAGATAACCAGTATCAAACATAAACAAGGTGGGATGAAAGGGGACACAAAGAATAAGAAGGATTGTGACAAGCTGACAGGATCTTGCTCCCTTACTATACAGCTACATGTGTGCATGCTACACTGAGGTATGCCTTTTCATACGTGTGGATTTTGACTGACCTCTAGCATACTAGTTAACCTCAAGAATAGGAGAGCCTTGGATGTTTGATCAGTAAAGCTTTCACTCATAGGCATCCTCAAGCTGCAATGGAAACAGATGTCAATTTATCTCAGAAGGTTTTATTGTAAGAGACACTTGAGATGTCCTGAGAGGGTGTACTGAAAGACAGGAACACACAGAAACACACACAGTGTCACCTTTTGCTTTTACATAATCACAGTGGTACGGTGGAGATTTTAAATTGAAGGGAGAGGTGAGCTGACTGGAATGAGGTTGACCCAGGAGATGAATTTAGAATTAGAAGCCAAGATTAATATGTCTGTTCTTCTGATTTCCAAAGTAGAAAACAAGGTGGAGAATGAAGAAAGAGGGAGGCTGGAAGAGAAGTGGAGTATATAATTGCCTAATTAACAGGATTTTCTCCACTGATTATAATCACTTTCAAATTAAAGAGGGTTTAACTGCATCATAACCAAATTTTTTCTTATGCTTTTTTGCATTAGAGAAGTGCCAGCAGTGTCAATAAGACCACTGCAAGGTTGGAACTCCAGTGACAGAGCTCTCATTAGTGACCTGGGGCCAGATTTTCACAGCTGGCCTAACCTGGCATGACTCCAGTGAAGTCAGCAGATTAAATATGACCTCGAGACTCACTTGCCTACTGTGCTGTGGAACAGGGAAAGTGGAAATACAAATCTTATCTGCGTTGTTTGGCAGTGTCCAAGAATGTTCAATCAAACTGCAGAAAGCATTTCAGCAGTTATTTTGGAAAAAGATACTCAGTAAACCATACACTATTACACTATGAGATGGGAGAAAGGGACATGCTTTTCAAGGCAACAGCTCAAACTTCATGAGATGAAAATTTCATGTTATGGTCCGAACTGCAGCATTTTCATGCATGTTCCTTTGCTGCTGCAAACTGGTATTTGGGCATCCAACTTTGGATTAATTGTATATTCAGCCACCATTTATTTATGTAAGTGAAAACATGCTCCAAATTTGCATGCGTTACCTTTCCAGCCTAGTCTGATGTTGCTTACTTTTTCAAACACAAGCAGGTAATACTGACAGATCTCTTCAAAAGTGTCATTGTGAAACTTCACCTTAGTTTTGAAAAAATGTAAAAATATCCCCCAAACTGTTAGACATTTCCTTGCACCAAGTCTCTGAACATTTCAAAGTGTAGACGAACCCCCTTGGATACACATTATATTCACGAAAGGGGCAGCATAGAGGGCTCTCTGCTTGCCCTAGTTCATTTTTTTCTTATGATAGCCACAGAAAGATCCAGTGATAACTCTTTTCCAGCTGAGGAGAGGCACTGGGCACTTTAAATTAAAATCTTTGTGGGTGAAATGAGTTTTCATCATTTAGACGTGAAATGACCTTACGCTGCAAAATGAAGAGCCATCTTTAAATAACAAACTGATGGCTCCCTGTGGAGAACATAATGCCATACACTGTACTACACCGGATTTTTCTCTTCCTTTGAGAAACTATCACAAACATTATTAACTTCCCATCAGAAAACAAAATTTAAACAACCTTAGGAAAATATACTCATATGTCTCTATATTTTACAATAAAAATGCACCTGTATGCATCACGATATTTTTTACAACTCCACAATATATGGCAGGTTGCCCCACCTAAGCACTTATCTTTGAAAAGTATAGGAATGCGTGGAGACACACATGTATGCAATGCATACTGTACATGTGTGTATCTTACAAGTTAAATTCTTACCTATAACTCAGACACCTACAAGCACAGGCTTGGACATATCTTCACATGCATAACTAACATCTATATATCTTACCCTAACAACCAGTAAATATGATGGTAAACATTCCACATGCTTATACAATAATACATCTGCACTCCTGCCTAACCCCACACACACATCTGTAGTACACTGTGTTGTGATCTCACAGCTGTAAGGTGAGTTAGCATCATTATGCCATGCGTACCACATACATGGCATTCCTACAATGCCATGCAGGGATTCTGTGCCCTGTGCATGCATGTGCAAATGCACATGCGCATGCAAATAATTCCCAGGGAGTAAAAGAAAGGTATTACAAATAAGAAATGTCTTCAGGTTACCTAACCCATTCTCAGCTAGTGTAGCATGACTTATTCTAGATCACTTCCTACTTACATTGCAGATGACCGACAGGCTCATCTGACCATACACAGAGATGCAAAGCACCTCTGACGAGCACTGGGAGCCCAGAAACATCAAAAAGCCAAGTGCACCTATCAGCCCTGACAGATGGCAACATACAGAAGTACACCACCTATGTCTTACGTATAGCATTTCTCCCCGGAATAAAGAGATATTATGAACATCTGACCCTGGTCTCCCTGAGGAGCTGAAATGACATCTCTACCTGCCCGTTTATCGCCTCCAGCCCTTGACAGCATTGGCAAGGCCATCCATATTGCTGACATTTTTCTCCGCCCTCCCCTCACTGCCACCCTTGCTTGCTATGGCTGGGTAGTCCTGCTAATGTTGCCATTTACAAGAACAGCTGAGACAGTAGCGCTGATCAAGCATTTCTACAACACCATTATCGATTCAACAGGCGTATGAAAAGCCAACGGGTGCTCACAATTTTTCTGTGCACTTGCAAAAAGGAGAGAGAGTCGCAGAGCACAGATACGCCTGGCTCTCTGCATCTCCCGAGCACGCACCATACCCAGGCTCGCCCTGGATGCTGAACACGTCTGCCAACCCCATCAGCAGCTTGGCACTTTGCCATAAATCAATAAGTTCTCTTTAGAATTCCACCTTCCAAAAATATTTACTGTACATAATTTAATATAATACTCTCCTGGATAAAGAGCTGACATGTTTAATTACCTGGCTCAAGTGCTTTCCTTCTACAGAATACTGTACGCCCAGCCAGGAACGTGGACAAACACACAGCAGATTTTTAATCTGTTGGGACCTTGGCGTGGGACATATTTGAGCCTAGAGACTCTCCTCTGACAATGTCCTCCCACTCCTAGGGTGAATTTGGGTTTGACCCTAGGAGGGAGCACTCTCTTGCCCACACAGCTTGAATAGGCTCTGCCTTTGCCTTACCAACACCTGAAGGGTTTTCGGGAAAGGAAGGGATGCTGAAAAGGAACCCCATCTCTTAATCAGCTCAGCAGATCGCTGTTGCCATTGATTTGATGGTAGGACCACTTATCCCAGAGGGACTTCTTGACCAAACAGCACTGGCAGAGCTCTACTGCTTTGTAGATACGAGTGTGTAGGACCTCTGTTCATAGGGCAGCCTAATTACACAGAAGCAATCCACCATTTTTTCCTCACAACTTTTAGACTGTAGTTATATTTGAAAATTTTTGGTATCTAAACCCTCATTTACCCTTTGTTTTCATCTTCCATCTCAGCACGTACGTGCTGTTATTTGTCTAATGTGGCATCCTTGCCAAATGTAATGCATCCCCTCCTGTGCTTAGGATGCCATCCTAGAGACCACCACCACTAACTCGGGCTTTGGTTTAGCCTTTCTGCAGTCTCCTTATGAATACACAGCCCAGCCAGGGAGTTTTCATTTCAAGGTCAAGTTTTTTGATCACTTATTCCATGCTGCCTGCTCCAAGTTGTATAATCTCAGTGAAAGATGTGCTAGGAACCAGGTATGGACCATTGAATACAGGTATGTGAAGTGAAGGTGGCATGTGAATGTGAGGACACTTCTAGGAGTCTCAGCAAGTACAGTTCACACAACTTTGTGCAGACTTTGATTTTTGAATATCCAAAAGCTCTAAAACTTAGGAAAACTCACCAGAGCACACAGATATAAATGAACTCACATTCAGATTTCTGGGAATGAAAATATCCTATTTTGCATATGCTGCTGAGAAGTTCTGAGCAAATTCTGCCAACTGTTTCCCTTTGACGACCAGACAAAATGGCAGCTCTGAACCAAAAGCCAGAACCAAAGTCAACTGAAGCTTAGTCTAGGTATGCTGAAGAAGTTGTCCTTTCTCCCCTGAATGATACATGTCAGCAAAGTTTTCTTGAGAAATATGTATATCCCAATTCTACTACATTTGTCTCACATTTTCATGAGGAGGTCCCAATGATCAAGGAACACCACTGCCCTAGCTTGCATTTACATCAGCTAAAATATTTGTGGCTTTTTAAATGACGAAATATTTCTCTGAGGCTTATTGCTAATGCTGAGTAAAATTTTCTCTACAGTTGCTAGGGTCAAGCAATCCAGGGGTACAAGCATTTGAAGTGAAAAGTTGAGTGTTGATATTATCAAAGCTGTTCTTTTGTATGCTAATGATGCTTGTTCAGCAATTCAGAATAGCACAATATCCTGGATTGTTTCGGGTTTTTTTGAAAATACAGTGAACTTATTCCTTCAGATAACCTGATATACATCCCCTATTTGAAACAGAACCTAAATTTCATCTGGTTCTCATAAGAACCCTTTTACCTAACCCTCAGTTACTTCTGCTCTCACTCAGTTAAAGCTTGATGATCACTTCCAAATGCAAATCAAAGCCTACTTCTAAAGAGGCGGATGTGTACTCTGAGCAGAAATGTATAAATTTAGACCCCAAATGTTTTCACAGTAGGGGTTTTGTCAGGTTTTCAGACCTGACAAATTTACTCCCTCTCTCGGTAATTCAGGTAGGTTCTCAGCAACATTTGATTTTTTTGGTTTGGTTGCTTTAGGGATTTTTGCAGCAAGGCAGGTCTTGGTTGATCAGATTGGTCTCTAGCTTGAACACAGTCTAAATCAAAGTGGTAGTTGAAGTATCCCTACCTCCCTTGTGTCTGAGGAAAGCAGAGTGTCTCGCACACTACTGTGGCAGATCTGACACCTTGTGTGCAGCGCTGCTGTGATGCTGCGTTAGGTGCAATGTTGTCACGCATGACATCCCATGGTGACGGCAACATGCATGCCTACACCTCACAAAGCTGTGAACAGGAGTTGCTAAGTAGCTCTTGAAATGCAAGAAATGTGGAAGAATTTGGAACCCTTTCTGCTAAAAGCAGAATTCTGAAACCTTCAGAATGGCATATCTCTGAAACGGGTGCAGAAGCTTATGTTACATGCTCTATCCAGTTGTGCACCGTGTAATTTTTCTACACGCAATAATAGATCACTGTCAATGTACCTCAGTCTTCATCTGCAGCGTTTTCTGCTATTCTTGTCCCCAGACTGTCTCACGCAGAGGCTGCCTATCACACCAAATTTTCTGCTGGTGACAAACATCTCGCATGTAAAAATAGCCCTGAATCAAATATCCTTTTTCCGGCCAGTTTCACAGGGCTGAGAGGATACAGATTGAGAACAAACATTTGGTTTAACTGTTAAAAAAGGTTAAAAAAATTCTCCTGTCTAAGCACTGTGAAAAATCTACTACTGTTGTAATCTAGATTCAGATCTGTTGTCTCCAGATCATCTCTGATGACCAGGTCTGCAGAGAAACCACAGATTCATTTTGCTTGTGAGCTAACAACAGTTACTGAAAACAAAGAGTGGTTTTCTGCTGTCTTCAGAGGTCTGAATCAGGCGCTATATTAGGTTATACAACAGATCTAAGATGCAGCCAGTGTATTCACCACTCTGTATTCACGTATCCTTGTCTCTGGTCCCTCTCTAAGAGAAGAGAGCTCTGCTCCTCCGTGACACACTGCGTACCAGCTCCCTGCTTTTCGTACGGGCTAACTCCTACTCTCCCCAGGAATAACTTATCAGAGTCTCCAGCATTGTTTAGCTGGCTATAAACCAGCAAGCAACTTCTGTCTCCATGGTGAATGATTCTTTGTCATCTTTTCCTCAAAGCTTCCTAATTAGACATCCTGTAATTTGCAGCTTTTCTGTAACATATTTGCAGTGGTGTGTGTGTGCATGTGTGCGCATGGAGAATAAAAATTAAAATGTGGCAGTGAATCAGCAGTCTGTAAATAATTACAATAAATAAATAAACTTTCTTTCTTTTTTTTTTTTTTTTAATGAGACATGGACTGGATCTTCCTTTCAGGCAAGCAGCTGGTCATTTTATCGCTTCATCCTTAAGTCCCCAAAGCCAATCTGCTGTAACAAAGAACGGCATCAGTTTCCACCTATTCTTACCATTATGGGATACATTTTGGTGACCTGTCCCACAGTCTGTGGGTGAAGCAAAGAATGGATGCAGAGAAAGTCGGAGCACAATAAAATAACATGCCATTTAAGAAAATATTCACCTCCAGTTTAGCATTTCTTCTCTAGTCAAGAGCTGATCAAATCTGTTAGCATTCACTAGACATCTAGCATCCTTTGTGAAACGAGCTGCTGATTTCATCTGGTTCCTGCTGGACGGGTATTTACCTCACAAAAGCAATCTTTACAGCAGGTATTACTTATCAGGCCATGGAGACAAGCCAAAATAAAAAAGGAGATAAAAAAATACTGATGGGGGGGAGGAGTGGGACAAAGGAGAAAAGGGAAAAAACAGAACTAGTGATTCAAATGACTGCTTTTCCCACTAAAGATACAAAGAGCTAAACTGCTTATGGCTGTGTCCCTATCCTCCTCGCAATTGCTTGGCCACCCAAGACATGGAGACCTGAACACTGGTGCAGTCTTCTCTGATAGAGCTCCTGGGCTGCACCAAGGAACTGAAGAGTGCACTGCCTCGCATACCTCCTTGGGAGTCTCCAACTATGAAGCTACTTCAAGACCTAGACCTTCCCCCCATGGTATACTCGCTCCTGACAGACGAATACTTTCTGCTACCCAAATGAATAATTAAGGGATGTTCATCCCTTATTCAAAGCAATGAATAAGCTCTCTACTACTGTCTTCTGACCTTGAGAAAATATTCATATAAAAATAATGCTTTTTTATACATTACATAGGCTTGTACATACATCATATATGCTCTCAAACTTATTTGACATCACTAGGAATCCTGCAAAGAAAAACTGACATTTCATCAGTGTCTCGCTTATTCCCTGCCTGAAGTTGCAAACCCCTGCTTCGAGTAACACAATCAACTCCACAGAAATATACGGCATTGTCACAAAGAGGGGCTTACGATTTCAATTTGGGAATAATTAGATGGAACAAATGCGAATGTCAAGAGTATCTGTGTCTGCAAATTCCTCCAATAATGCATCTGATGACCACAAAATGTTTTATGAGGTTCAAGCCTCATCCACAGCTAATGGCTCCCAGTTAATAGAATCAGTCAAAGGGCAAAGAAAGGAGAGGGGGGTGTTCATGAATATTTATGCAGCAAAACAAGCAGCACAGATATTCCCTTTTAACAGGCTTCATTACTTCTTCCACTCTCCTGATGATGTAACTGCATTAAAATCCAGGCATTTGAGTGTTTCTCAGCTACCACTCACAATCAGACTCATAAAATTATTTGAACATATATATATCTACAAATGGAAACAGGAAGAATCAGACACACTGTATTCTTTTTAAACAATTTTGTTGCTTGAGGACAGCACCAAAATGACAGACAGCCCTCTTCTGTGCCTAATTCTGCAAGCTGCTGAGTGCCTCCTGAAAACACTCGAGCCTTCTCAGAGACATGAATGGAAGATGAGAGTGCTGAGCCTCTCTGAAGAGTTGTTCAGCAGTTTGCAAGATCTCTCCCTTCATCCTCAAAGCAAAGGTAGTCTGGGAAGGCTTTACCAACACAGCTTGTGTCCATGCCCTTGGTCGTCCTGGCTAACTTCTAGTAGAAGGGTAATTCCTTGTCAGTCTTGGTTGCTCCGTCTGGTTCTGGTGAGAGAACTGATGCAAAAGGACCTAAATGTCTATGGGTATGTAAAAACTTAGTAAGATCAAGGCTACCAACCCTTATTACATCTGCCTGTCAATAGCAATGACTTACTACTCTCAGCAGGTTGGAGTTGCTTGTAACCATATCAACCTACTTGGTTTAAGAAGTAGGCTAATACCAGCAAGCAAATCTGTAGCTGGATTTTCTAAACTTGGTATGGTCCCTGAATGTCACAGGTTACAGAAGGACTCCCTTTACCTAGGTAGTGTGCTGGACAGCCATCAGCATGATGGAAAGCAGAAAGTGGTGGGTATAGGAGTGGACAGGCCCAATGCGTGATGGGGTTTCTGCACAGCACTGTCATAGTTCGCAACGGACTTCTGGCAGAAACTGGAAATGCATCAGATCAGGCATGAAGTTCTGAGTTCCTTCCCAGATCTGCAAGACTCACACTGCATCTCTTGCAGGCATGCCACAGACTATCAGACAAGTGTACACGCAGAAAACATACTCCATGCACCCCTACAAGACACAGAAATGTATCTAAATTCCAACAGTAATCATAACAATCTAATTGATACAGAGAACATGCCCTTGGCTGACGTTCAACCCTAGGACCTTGGGAAATGAAGTCTGGTCTTCCAACCAGCCCTCCTCTTCCACCCAAGCAGTCCTTTCACAGTCTTGATCCTGAAAACCTGTGGGAGCAAGAGGGTAACACGAGCTCCATATATCCAGCCACATCCTTGCAGGCCCCAAGGACCAAACACAGGAAATGCAACCATCAGTACCAAGACAGCCTCTGTATCTTGAGCTTTGAAAATAAGTCTGTTAGTTGGGTCTGATTCCAGACTTTTAACCTTGTGGATGAGCTGAGACAGGAGGACCTCAAACTAAGCCCCTTGATAGTGAGATGATTGTAGCGACCATATAAAATCCCCACATCCTGATCTGGTGCTGTTATTTAGTCCTACCAACTCTCTGCTATGAAGAAAACTAAGAAGAAAGACAGAAAAGGAGATAAAGACCATAGCATCTCATCTCTTTGCTATTCCAATATCTTGGTTACCATGCTGAAATCCAGGTGGGAATCAACACATTTATGCTCATTTCCCCAGACAGCGCTGCCTAGACTAGAGTGTCAGCCAGGCAGAAGGTTTCAAATGGCATCCTGACAAGACGCTAACTTTTTCAGAGCTCAGCAACATATGCATACACAGTCTACTGACACAGCCTGGCAGCCCCCCCATACACCAAGCCTTCAAAAGCTCCCAAAACCGTGGTGTCCCTCAGACGCATTCGTTCAGCTCGAGACAAAGCTCCTCACTGAGTTCTTGAGCATCCAAGCTCTACAACATTGCAGGAGGCTGGAACGTGGTCTGCTTGGGTTTTTTCCTATGAACACTTTTAATTACAATAAAAAATATATTCTTATCATCAAAACCTTCTACTACTAATGCAAACTTCCATGAGAAAATAAAATTTAAAATATTTTAGGTTTGGATTAAAAGCTTGTCTATGTGTTCTTGATTTTGGCTAATGATTTGTAAACATAGATATATTGTTGTAAGAAAGTATATATTTTCTGAAGAAAAAAAACAAACAACCATAGTGTAGGCCAAAATCAAATTTGACATCAAAGCAAGCCCTTGATAGAGGCTTTTTTTACCCAGTCCTATCCAAAATTCTGTGCAACAGATGAACGTTTTTGGCACCTCTTCCACATGGGGATAAATTGGTATATCTTTCTAGCACTTTTTACTGCTAGGGCAGCTTTTCTCAAGCAGATTTCAGTCTTGATTGCTCCCAAATTATCAATGCCTATACTTTTTCACAAATGTACCTGGTCCTTTTAACAGCTTCTTGACCTCAGGTCTTTACCTGCACATGTAAAACACATTCATTCTGGAGATTTCTAGCAAAAAGTAGGCAGTTAATAGATATTTTAAAATTGGGCATGGATCAGCAAGTCTATGTCATTTTAGCCCCCTGCCATTAAATCTGCAATGCCTCAGAAGGATGTATACCCTCAAAAATCCCACAGGATCATGTATGGTAGAATCAAAATTGTCCTTCTTGCAGCAGGAAAATGGTCCTTCTTTCTTTAAAACTCCCTTTAGTACATCATATTAGCTAAATGTAAATTTTTTTGTACGAAACAATGAATTTTATCTTCATCTTGCATTAACATAATAAGCGTGAGGCTCCCGTGATTTCCATGCAGCTTTTTTTAATTTATTCCAATAAAAAAGGCAACTAGGTTTTCATCCTGCACTTATTTCTATACACAAGAGATATTTTTTCCACTTATTTATCACTCCTGAAAGCCAGTTCAATCCTGATCATCAGATTATATCACTTATTTGTTTAACGTGCAACTTTTTGCCAAGATGAGACGAATGAGGAATAAGCAACAACCTGAGCTTTGGTATAAATTGGGATAGTTTTGGTGTTAGCAGTATACATGGGATATGCTACACTCAATACTGCAATATGTACATAAGTTACTAATGAATTCCAAAAGATAGATAAAATATATATTTATATATAGTATATATGAATATTATATATATTTTATATATGACTATTGTATGTATTTTGATATATTATATGTTATATATTTTTTTATATATATATATATATATATGAACATATACATGTGGCCTAAACTAGAGTTCATCCATATAGTTTTTGTTCCCAATGGCTAAAAATATTTGGGGTCAAGTAAAGGTGCAGGTTATTAGTCACTTCTAAGCTCTCAAACTGGGCTGTTAATTCCAGTCTGCTCCCAGTGATGCCTAGTTGCAAACAGCAGTGGCTTCTCAAGTATTTGTGCAATTGTTTGTATTGATCTCAAAACTGCCCAAAACCTTTTTAATGCATTTAATAAAAGTAAACAGTTTTGTTAAGTAAATTCAGATGGATGCTTTGTAAATTTTCAATGTACAAAGAAAACATTAAGATCGCCTTTTGACTTGGGGTGGCACAACTGTTGGGTTTTATCTACTGACAGTACTGGAGCTTATTAGGAAACAAACCATTTCCCAAATTAATAGAATACTGGAAGTCGCACTTCTTCTACAGTTTCATTTCTGAAGGACTTTTACAATGTTCAAGCCCAAAGGAATTGTTTCCATGGGGTTATATGTTAATTAAAAAAGAAACATAATAGTGGAGGCATTTTAAATATAAACTAACAATCTGCTCTGGCGATTGCATCTCTGTGATGCTGCATAAAATCTAAAATTGAAACTGAATAGAAAATGACTATATTGGCAAAAATGAAAATCACTAGCACTTCATTAACAGAGGAAACTACATCATGGTCAAACAATATGAATACTGACAATTAAAAACTATGATTTTAATCTTCAGGTTTAATCTTCAAAGGTTATTTTAAGTAACAAAGTAAGTAAATTTGTTTTATTATTACTTTTAAATACAGAGACAAATTATTTGCTGGAACAGCTCTGTGGCGTACTAGCAGCCCCATGATTTTTACTGTGACTAGACCCTTTTAACTCCCCTGCTTGCAGGGAAATTCTGTCCTCATTTTGGCAGCACTCAGCCCCTCTTTAGCCTGGAATTGTATGGGTTTTTTGTGGGATTCAGTCTTAGACATAGTTTAAGAAATAAACTGTTTGGACATCCAGAAACTGACTGTGAGAAATCTAAAGTCAAAAGTTTCTATCAGAGCTTACTAGATGATGTATCAAAGGCACTCCCCAAATAGATGACTGAATTTCATTTGAGAACTTTATCAGAGACTGTTCCTATTAGCTCCTTTAGAAAGTCTGTGACATCTAGCCAAAAGTGCAGGAGAAGCATTTCCCTACTTAACTTTTTATTCATAATCCCTTTTATAAACCTGGGCTACCACCTTTCAGCTCCAGAAGCTGGAAAGTGCCATTGCCAGTTGTTGTCATACTTGAAGAGTGTCACAGCACCCAGAGGGGCTTCATGGATTAATCCAGGTGAGAGTGGCTAGCCACGGTCACCATCTGTGACTTCTACTAGCTGGATGGGAATGGAGAATGTATCAGAGGCCTCTCCCAACAAAGATGATGGATACCTGGTTTAGCGACTGAATAATCTTGAATTAATCATTAGGCAACTGTGTACTACAGAAACCATACTCCACACTAGTGACCTCTCAAGCCACCAGCCTCCCTTTTCTAAGCAAGTCACTTGAGAACTTGACACAAACCCAGACTTGTGTCAGGGAGCTGGATGCTGTTTGGTCACCTTTGGACCAATGCAGAGTCCAAGGACAGGACCTGCTGCACTGTGGGATGAAGGGCAGGCAAAGTGCACCTCTGGTCGTCTGGGTTACGTTGTCCTGTGAGAGGTTGCAGGAGTGTACAGGGCCAACCTTGAAGCAAGGTTTATGGAGAGAGATAATATCTTTTATTAGACCAACTGATATAGCTAGAAGAAACAGAGAGACAAGCTTTCAGCCTGAAAAAACTGTTTTTTTCCAGCTATACCAGTTGATCTAATAAAAGATAATCTCTCCCTATAAAACTTGGCTTACTTACGTATTTTAGACAATCATGACTACAGAAATCCTACCACTGCTTATTTTAACCACTTCAAAATGGCCCAGGGTCCTTCCTTTCAGATCAAAGACATGTGGTCACTATGGCTAATTTTTTCTTCAACCTCCACACCCCCTTTGGGTCCATTCCTCCTATACCCAGGCTGCTGGTATTAGTGATAAAACCACACAGCATGAAATGCAGATTACTCTAAGGTGTATTATCTTTCTTATAACCAAAATAAATAGCATTGTTCCCAGTTTTTTCAACATAGGCTTGCAGAAGAAAGAAAACACATCAAAGACCTTTCTTCCAGAAGACTGCAAGTCTTCTACCAACATATTAAACTCACATGATCTTGCAGTCCACCTCCACAACAAGCAGCCTTGCCTTCCTGTCCCTCAGCGATTCATCCCCTTTACTGCCCTCTCCCTGCTGGCAGGGGACAAGATTGAGAACCAATCCGGATTTAAAAATACACATTTTGTATATCTTAGGGTCAGTGAATACCAAAATGATGAAGTCAGGAAAAACGTAACCTACATCCTTTTGCCGCTATAAAGATTACATCCCACCTCATCAGACATATCTGGCTATTAAGATTCAGGTATCCATGATGTCAATATTTGACTATGACAACTAGTTGTGCTTAGTTATCCAGCCACATAACTAGAAGAAGCTTCAGTGCATGCAAAATGAACCTGCTTACTTATTATCAGCTATATCAGGTCATTGTACACACCGAAGACTCCTCATTAAGTTTGAGGCCATTTCAATTTTTCTGTCCTCTGCTCAAGTTTGAGGTTTTTTTCATGGTACTGACAGTAGCTACTCAAGAAACCTCACGGTAACCTCCAAGATAACTGCACTGCACCTAAGCAATTACACCACTGACTAGCAGTGGAAGGCGCACGAGATACAACTTTTGTACACTATAGTCATCACTCACATATTCATTAGAAGTGCAAGTCTACCCACATTCAGAGCTAAACACAAAACATATCTGTGTAACTGCCTTTCTCCCTACAGAATTGCAAGTCACGTCTTTACCTGCTGCAATATACTTAGATACATATGCATGCACGTGCAGTCTGTGGAATGGGAAAAAAAGATTATTAATATTATTTCACTTTTAATACCTTAGCAGAAGTTCGCACACTTTATTTATGAGGTCATATAAGCATTTATGTGATAGCTTGATCAATCAACAGATCAATAGCTCAGCTGATCATCTGTCACCTTTAATTCTTTCAGGATTATATCTCTTAAGACAAAAGAAAGACGCATCTTTCAAATACCTTACAAAAAAAAGCAGATGCATCAGCTATTTCTTTGGACTAAATGAATATTAATGATCTGTGATGGTTTGAGAAACCCACAACAATTTATTGTCATTTAGACAATCATTCTATCACCCGATGACCCCTCCCCACCCAGGAAGGAGAATCAGGAAGAAAACCAGGAAACCCAGGGGTTGAAATATAAACAGATTTAATAGAGTAAGACTAGATAATTAACAGTAATAACACTAAAGAACCAATAGTGATCCTGATACCAATCTAAAAATATATAAGGATTATACTCAGCCAACTATATCAGTAGGAAGCTGTGCACTCCCAGCAGTGGACAGTAAATGTCGGACACTGTGAGTGCTACGGCTTCGGGAGGAAGGGAAGGCCTCAGGGGTCCAGCACCAGGGCAAGGAGTTCTCTGGATCGCCACCATCAAGAGAGAGTTCGAACTCCTCAGCAAACTTTCTAATTTATATTGGATGTGATGTTCATGGTATGAAATAATCCTGTTGGCCAGCTTGGGTCAAGTGCCCGGGTCTTGCTCCTCCTCATCCCTGCACCTGGCAAACATAAAAACACCAAGACCTTGACACCCACACACCATGGCTGGCTATAAAGTAAATATTTTCACAAATTCAGACACTAGAGTCTTCTAAAAGTACATTTTTCCCAAGCATTAGAAAAGAAATTAGTCCTGTGTTGCTCAAACCATGACACGATCACATGATCCTTATAAACCTCTTCACGTCTTCTGCATCTTCATCATTTCTAGCAGCACATTCAGTTACTGTATGGAAATAGATGCATTCACATTGTTCACTACAAACACCAAGGATTTGAATGAAGCCACACTTAAGGTCTGCGAATGATGCTCAACTCATGTCTCATTGCTTTTTGTTGTAGCTCATCTGGTAAACTGAGTTCTTTAGCTGGGTTACTTGACCAGAAAGCAATCATCAAACATTGATGCTTCCTAAACTACCTCATATCTCTCCAACCATGAGTCAGTCCAGCAATTACAGGAACAGAGTCTGGATTCTCAGGTCCTTCTCTTCTTTCTGCAATTGATTGCCATACATCTTTGGAAAAAACCATCCAGTCTTACTCTGTCCCAGTTGTTTAGTCTGAAGAACGGGTGTGTGAAGTTACACTATGCACAGCAGGTATTGCTAACCAGCATCAATGAAATGCAGGATGCAGCAACCTGCGTGTGAAAACCTCATGTCTGACTCACAGCAGGAACTGAATGAGGGTCTTGCAAGCACTGAAGGCATTAATCCATCCGATTATCAGGAAGATGAGAGGTTTCCTATACTGTCATCTCACCCAAAGTAGGCACAGAGAAAGTATGCACCCCCTACATGCTGCTCAAGGATCACCCTGGCACAGAAAAGCCAAAGATCCTACAGCCTGCTGTGGCTATAAAAGGTCCTGGCTCTGGAGAACAGCAACACAGTGATGCAGAAGCAGAGGCACAATTTGAAGACACCTTTCCAAAGGCAAGTCATGCTCTGGGGAAGCTCACAGAGTCAGAAACAGAAGGATCTGCAAAGGGCAGGAGTGCAGAGCAGCAGGAGCTGTAACACAATTGGTGATATGAGATCCTTAATTCACAGTGAAAGAAGAGCACTTGGGGCAGAGGCTGGCACTTCTCCAATGCCAGAAGAAAACTGAAACATGGAGAAGTGATGGCAGGTTCATCCATCATCTCTGGATTTCTAACCACCACATTCAGAGTGGAAGGCCCATGGTGAAAGAGGCTTACCATGTTTCAAGTGGAAATATTCAATGACAATGTTCCTTACAATAGAAAATGCTGCTTCTTTCAGTTGGGATCACATCTTGACATGAAGATCAGTGAGGTGAGGCACCACATGAAAGAGTTAAAGTAGTGTGGTTCATTTCTAGGAAAGTTGTGTAATGAACAGAGAGAGCAGTAAGGATAGAAAGGGAATCCTTTCCAATAAAACTTTCCCACTCCTGCCAAAAGAGCTATGGGTTGTGTTTTTCAGGAATTCACTTAGTCTGAATAAACTTAATGCAGAATTAGCCAGATGCTCAGGTCAGCATAAATCAGTGCAGCTCCCCTGACTTCTGGGTAGCCAAAGCTCAGCACAGGGTACACCCAAAGTGCGAGACATTCATCATTACTAATATAACACATCACTGCTCACTGAAGTAAAGGCTTTACTGCTGCCTCAAGACCCACCCAACTACAGTACATTTATCTCTCCTACTGTTCAGTTGTTCTCTGCCTTCTTGAAATTAGTGTGCAGATTTGTTAAACTATTGGTGTGGTAATGTGCGTTACTTTTACTTACTTCTGGAAAAAGTTACAATTCTCATTTATCTCACAACACACAGAGACACTCAGAGTGTATACAATGTTTGCAAAATGTCGTGTGACCTAGCTGGCTGAAAGGTGCTCTATGAGTATCATAAATCATTCTTTATCTGCCTTGGCTTTTTTTATAAATAGCACATCTTGGCTTTGTATGTCTTAAATGCTTTGGACCATTTCTTTCATTTAGGTGGAAAAACAGCGATAAGGATTTGTTTATTAACAGGGAGAGAAAGACAGGTATTAGTATATTTGAGCTGAAAGCACAGCCCCAACAGGGGCTGAATTTCCAATCTTTTGTATAAAAGCCATTGACAACCTTTTTCACTAGGCTACCCAGGATGTTGTTTAAAGCTCAACGCACACAAGAAAGTTCATGTAAATTAGCCACCTGAGGGTACCAACACAGACCCATGATCGTAATAGAAACATATTGACATTGGCATAAAAAAGGCTAATTAAATGCTTCCTTTCTGCCAATTGCACACTAGATGCACGCTGCTGCTTAGCATCTCCTGGGCTGCTGCAGATATGCCGGCAAATACTCTCATTCCATGGAGTTCAGCACAACAGCTGCTTAAAAGGTTTGCACAGAAACGTAGGGGGACAGCAATATGAGGGGATGAGTGCTCTGCAAGCAAAGGGATAGAGAGTTCAAAGTATATCCCCTTCCTTCATATGGAGTAAAGCTCTCTTCATGCATGCACCATTTCTGGAAAATCAGACTTGACTTCATATGTTTTTCTTCCTCAGTACAAAGAGCCATTGAAATGTTGTAGTCCTATGCAGCATGTTTTGGGCTGATAAGAATAACAGTGTGTGGGGAATTTAGTCCTTCATTTCACACAGAGGAAAACAGACTTTGTGGCATAGTCTGACTGAAAGACAACCCCAAAGAAGGATGTGAACTCACAGCTTCTAGAGGTTAAATCAGACAATTCATCCAGGGAGTTGCACACTCTGATTACAGGATCTTAAGGTGTTCACTAAAACCTGTACACTTGCATGAATGCAACTGAAATAAACCGTGAATTACTGAAGTAATTCTCAAGCTGTACAGGGCTTGATTGCCCTGTATAGTGATTTGCACCCACACATTGTGAGTATCAAGCAGGTGTAAAATGCCTGCAGTGGAGAAAAACGGAATGCTGATTTAAGAGCGTTTTATACACACATTGCCCTGAACTTAATAGGTATGAAAGTGTCCTACAAGATGAATTGGAAAGAATTCAGTCCCCAGAACTCAAAATACATGTCCTTTGTGACTATTAAGCCCTTTATATTTGCAGAAATCCTGATATTAATGTTTATTCTTACAATGCACTAGAGAGAAGCCCATAGCAAAACCCTGTTCTAAGTCCCACAAGGATCTGGAATACCTGAAACCCATTCCCAGGCTCTGCTGTTCACCCCCATTTTTTTCAGTTTCTAATCTTTTCATTCTTTTGACTTGCTTTTTTTCTCTGTTATACGCAGCAGAAGATGAGCTTACCCTCAGCATTTTCCCTGTAACTGTTCTGCATCCACAGCATCGCTTCACACAAAGAAAACCTTTATCTAGCCATGAAGATGACGTAAGAGAGTGACTGCACAGGTCAGGTGCGTGGTAATGGGACAGTAAGCCTTTCATCTGAGCTCACCAGAAAGAATCCAAATCATCTCAACACAAAATGAAAGCAAAATGAAAGTTGTTCCACTTTAATGACTTTTTGGTCAACTGTGAGAAAGGAGTTAGCAGTTTCACAACAGACTGAGCTTCTTGTCACAGAAAGTAAGTAAGTAAAATATGTAAACAGAAAACAGTGCAGTGATCTGACGCCAATGCTACCACCCAATAATGAAATCACGTCTGAAAACCAAACTAGCTTCTCACCTTTTATCTTCTAAAGGATGAAGGTGCTCTGGTGGGAGGCAGAAACGTGCATTGCTGTTGCGTGTGCTGTCCTCATTCTGAAGAAAAGCACTGGACTCAGTGTCTGGGGAGGTAAAGGCAACGCTAAAGCCACCACAAAACAGGGGAAGAGATGAAAGGAATGTAGGGTACCAAAAAGAGAGAGTCTCTGTTCGCTCCTCACACAGTTGCAGCCCAAGGAGGAGCAGAGGACACTTCCCTGTAACATCAGCTCCTGTCTACTTAGTATTTTCTCGCTATTAGATGGCCGTGCACACTTCTAGGGCAAAGCTCTTTATGTTCCAGAGAACACCAGAAGCAAAAAGAGTAATTTATAAACAGCCAGCACCCCTACAAAGCTAGATCATTTCACATTTTTACTTTCTCCAGACTCATCTTAGAGATAACACTTTCCCCTCTGGCTAGAAACTAAAACATCTTTTTTCTCTCCCTTTTATTTCACTGGCTTCCAAAAAAAAGCATTGAGAGGAAAATGGATGCTGTGGCAAATGCACACTGAAAATGTTAAGAGTTAAAAAAAAATGCTGGCTAGGAATAGAAGATAAGGTTAAGGGCAATGACCTCCTTTTTGGTCCTGAAAACATAGAACAAAGGTTAGCTGTTCTACTAACCCTGCTCGCTGTTATTTTTTGACTCCTCATGGCCCAAAGAAGGCCTTGGAGCAATAATACTGCCTCAAATCTTACGGCCTGTTTGAGGTGTGCGTTCTTTGAGAATCTCTTCCTTTCATCAGATACAAAGCAGTGGATGAATGAAGCCAGCTCTCCCCGCAGAAACGAGAGATGCACAGCACACACACTGGGCTTGGGGTACTTGGAGCACTCTGGCAGCCATCAGCAACAATTAGGCAATTTATTTCTCCCATTACATCCCTTCACGTTAACCACTGCATGCCCAGTTGGACTGCTCCAAAGAAAAGGGCCAGTGCTTAATTCATTAGCCATCACCAACTAAAATTCCAATAAAACAGGACAGGAGAACAATGCTGGAAGGCATACTGATCTGTCACTATCCTAAAAAAACCCTGTAGTTGACTGCAAAATAGAAAAGGAAGCAAATCTCTCGCATACCACCTCCCCTAGGCCTCCAGACTCATTCAGACTGGTATGGCGTCTCTGAATTGTTTCCTTATTTTATTAACAGCAGCAGTGACGATCTGCTTCCTCTGTCTTAGAGCCCTGCTTGATATTGGTGACTCGCTTTCAAACTGCAAACAGCTTTTGTGCGAGAGGCTTGCTTGCCTCTTTTCTTCTTAGATCTCTGTCTTTAAATGAAATTGTAAGGCTGGGAGGATTGGACTGAAAAAAAACCATTAAACCTTGATAATTTTCTGCTAGAAGAAACACTTTAAGCCAAAACGACAGTCAGATCAGGAAAAAAACATCCACTTTGATAAGCTGGTAATTAAACAGCAAGCAAGCTGGTGAGGCAATGTGATCAGTCAACCATGCTGGCCAAGATGTTACTGTCAAGTGGGACAGCAAGTTTTAAAGGCAAATTTTGCTCATCACCTACTTAAAAGAAAGACAGAAGATGCCACAGATACTCCACTGCAGAGGAGAGGTCACCTACAGAAAAAAAGGAAGGATCCTGGTCTTACAAGAGAACCCAAACCACAAGGAACATGCCAAAGGAGTGAGAAAACTGAAGCAGAGAAATGTTTTTAGTATTTTATTGATTTTGTCACATGTCTTGTGATGTGCGAGCTGAAGGATAACTGACCTGGAATCCCTCAGACAGTGTATTAAGTATTTCAAATGTCTCAGGGCAATAAGCCATCAGCTGGAGCAATCATAAAGCTGAAGATTTGGGAAAAGATGGGTTTACATGGTATATTTTGTGAGGACCAGAACTGGCCCTGGAGGCCTAGGAGACTTGGAAGTGATATGTGCCGGAGGAGTCAAAGAAAGGGACAGTACAGAAATCTATGCAGAGGAAAGGGTTTAAAATCACATCAGCTCAGTCTGTGGAAACTGAGGAAAGGCAGGTGAGACAGTCAGTAAGACTCAGGCCTGTAAAAACAATCAACTCACATTAATTTAGCAGTTAAGCTTTGCAGAGCTCTCACACCCCACTACGTTTGCTAATGCTGCTGAAGCTGTTGCTACCAGTCCCTTCGCCTCCTTCCTCACTCAGCACCAGTCCCTGACATGAACAACAAGGGACATCCGGGGACCCTTTAGTTCAGGGATGAAACCCCTGCTAGGGAAGTGGTGGTCTGCTGGCCACTGCACAGCCCCACATGTCTGCCAGGGAGCAGTGCAAAGTCGAGAGATGCCACACATTGTTTTTTTTTGGCACACCATATGTTCAACATGAAAGAGGCCACCACAAAGCCCAAGCGATACAACTGAGAACTGTAAAATCCCACTTTTTGCCATTTTTACCTCTTTCTATAAATGTCCAGCCCTTCCCTGTCAGAGACTTAGCATGCAAGTCACTCATCAGCATGCACACCAAAGGTTCCTCGTTCCTGGCAGGTTTGAGTGAAAACCAGATGTGTGGCAATTACAGCCCACATGACATTACAATTTCAGTATGTGGCTACCCAGATATCTCAGTTATCACCTATCAGACAGATGGAGAGATCAGCATCTTTAGCAAAAAAAGGCAATTTTTTATGGCACAAGATAAAGATACAAAATTCTGTTCTTTATAACAATACTAGGGCTTACAAAGTCTATGTATATAACAAATACCACCACAACTATTTAATATAGGACACAGAGAGTCCAGAACAGGTTTTTCAGAAAGCCCAAATGATAGAAAAAATACCAAAAAATCCACTGAAATCACTAACAGCATTAAACAATGACCTCTGGCATCACTGGAAATTTGTATTATCTCCAGTTGATGCTGGATTAGACTCTTGTAGAGTTATATGAATTATTGAAAGTAAATACTTTATTTAGAGGTTGATACTCTGCTGGGGTTCTTTTTTGTTTTGTTATGAACAGACTAACTCTGAAAAATATGTTTCCTCGTCAATACTGATGAGTGAAGGTTTAGTGCCAAAAAATCTGACCTATGAAGTGCTTACTGAATGCCTTTCCTGGACAATTGTTATGTTTATGTGATCACTTTATTCCCATGAAGCTGCCTGAGTCCTCCGAATGAGATGAACGTAATCTTTAAGAAGAGACAAGAAAGTCTCTGGAGAGAGTGAGAAATCTGTCATTCCACAAGTCTGTCTACTGACAGATTGCATTGTCTTTCAACATTAAAAAAAAATTGTCAACAGGTAGCAAAATCATACTTACAAGGAGAAAAGAACTGTGTAACACATGGAAGAGGAATAAATATAAACAAAAATAAAATTTGTCAAATTGTTTCTGAATACTTTTTGCTACCACTCAACTACTTCTGCTCATAAATTAGCAGCAGTACAATTCCCAGACCAATTCAAAAAAGAACAAAATATTTTGAAGAATATCCTTAAAAGGTACCATAATTATACGCAGTGTGTATTTAGGGAAAGAGCATTTTAGAGTCTCTGAATATTAACATGGCATGTTTTGATTCCTGACATTTTAGGTTATAACAAATCTCCATAATAGTCAGCCAGACCAGGCACTGGAATAGCAGGGCATTAAACAGCATCCTCCCAGGCATGGTGGTCTTTCAACCAGGGTTCAAGACTGTAGGCAAAATGACAAACCAGAGACACTATCTGAAAAGAAAATTACTGACAGAAGTAGGGACAATCAGGAAAATTAAGACCTGTGATAAATAAAACCAAGCTATCACTGTTCTCAGTTATTAGCACAGGAATGAATGACATTCAGTTCCTCCTCCTTTATGATTTGCTGTCTCTGGTCAGGTTACTGGCCCTTTGAGTCTTGAACCCCGCTGCTGACAGATGCTTCAGAAGAAGGTAATAGTGTACATGGCCAACCAAATAATAAGCTGTGGTGTGGAATGGGGATAAAAGGACTGGCTTCTGCACATGACCAAAGTTCACATGTTGAAAAAATTTGTCTCGGAGCCTTCTAACATGCTTAGGTCAAATTCACATATTGAAAAAGATCTCAGTGAAGAATGAGGATCGACCTATACATCTTCTGTTCCCACCATCAGTATCAGTGCTCCTTTACCTTTAATTCACACACGCACACCATCACTAGTATATTTTGCTACAATATTTCATCAGGGCTGTAATAATACTGATTCTGACTAAGCATTGGCACTTACCAGTAGCAGTCTCTATTACCTTCATAACTTCTGTTTTCCCACTGTAGCTACACAGTGAGGAAACAGTCTTATGAGCTCCCTCTTAATGTACTGTTAAAAAGTCAAGTACTTCTCCAGAGCTCTTCCCAAACCTACCGTAGTCCAGGATGTTATTCTGACTTACACCAAATATAGTGCAAAGCATGTAGCAAAACCTGCTGGAGAACCATAGGAAAGAAAAGGAACTACTGATAGGT
>VYXH01012164.1:399761-412107 GCA_013397275.1 Burhinus bistriatus | reverse complement strand
TTTAAAAAAAAAAAAAAAAAAAAGAGGTAGAAAACCACATCTGAATTAGTTCTCTTTGGCTTCATTGTCACTTCAGGGAAGGTGCATTCTGCAGTGCACCCCAAAGTCCTGTGGTCCACCTAAGTGGACCACTGCAGCTCTGTCATTCCCATTTGTCCAGGTTTACTCCCAAAGGAAACAGGAATGAGTTGGGAAATGACGTCTGCTCAGGCCCTACCATGACAGACAGTTCAGCACCATCAAAGCACCCACTGCAAACAGCTATGAAGAGTTCCCAATCCCACTGTTTAGATATATAGGACTAAATCTTGTTCCTTTTCTACTAAGCTTTTCATCTGCACTCCAGAGCCTGAAAGTAGCCATTCCAAACCGCCAGCTCCACATCTTGACTGCTATGATGGACAACTAAACACTTGAATCCACTGAGTACGTTGGAAAGCATAGGTGGAAAACAAAGGTGATGACCACGTATTAGGATACACTGTGGCTGTACAACTGAGAGCTGCTTCCTGATGTAAAGCTATTGCAATGTCTTGATTTATAAAGAGGAGTTTTCTGGTACTTACAGTAAATTTGAGAATCTTTCATGCCCCAATGAGTAAATTTGCATGATACAGAACTAACGTATTAAAGGCAGAATGGTCCTACATTTTATGTTTTTGTTTGGTTATCATTAAACTTTCTCAGGACTGCTTTAGCATAGCACATCTTATTTCAGACCATGAGGCTGTTGAACTGAATTCCCATTTATTGCCAGCGTGAACACTCAGACAAACACCAATAGACAGCAGGAGGAAAGCTGCAGGGATCTTCTCAGGGCATCTAGTGGATCTAGATTGAGGGGGATCTTCTGCAAAAAAACAGTTTCCAGGACAGCCCATGTTTGCAGGGTAAGTGAGAGACTAGGAGTTTCATGCTGGAAACATTTGCATCTGCAGAACCTGCAGTTGCAGCAGCAGGGACACAAGGGCTCAAGGAATTTGCCTTCAGAAAGAGCTCTACCCAAACAGAGCCAGAGCAGAGAGCCAGCTCCTGACAGCAAGGGATAAATAACAGCTTAGAGACAATCTGAAGGAACCACTGAGAGTGTCAGGTCAAGAAATGAAATCTGTGAGGAGACTAACTGTGAAGTGACAAAAACTGCCATGCCAGAGGCCATGTCATCAGCACCTTCTACCACATCACTGCAGAGGAGGCACTGCTGGTGCCCTGGCAGAGACAACACCCTATGTCCATAGAGAGAGGGACCAAGGGAGAGGGATCCGTCACTGCCTGGCCCTCCTCACTGCTGTAGTCAAGAGGGTGACATCAGGCTGTAAGCAGTACTCTGATGCCAGAGCTCAGCGCAGCACTGCATTCCCAAAGGAGCCTTTGCCCTGCTGCTGCCAGTGTGGAGACAAGCCCGCAACACATTTACTGAGACAGGGAATGCCGTTTTTTATACTGACACTGTCTCTACTTTGGGCTTTTTATCTTTTTACTGCTGATGCCTGCCCTTGCTGAGACTAGGGGAAGTCCCATGTTCATATGACATTTCAGGATTTATGAAGCATGTTTAAATATTAACTAGTCAATAAATGCAAAATCAAGACAAATACTCATTTAAAATGTAAAAAAGAGGTTTGAAGTCAGCAAAAGCCAATGATACATGAGCTCGCACTCAGGGGAGTACACTGGCCTGCTAGCACCAGAATAGATGTCCCATCCCAGAAGCATTGTTTCAGCTTCTCTTGGCACTTTCAGATTTTTGTTTTGCATTGCAGCCCGAAGTTTATCCTTCTTTTAGGAAAAAAAAAAAAAAGAATCGCACACATACAAAATGAATTTCATCCCCCCTCCAGGTCCTGAAGGGATTTAGAAATAGCATATAAGTCATCCAAAGCCAAAAATCTTTGAATGACTAGTATTTCATGGATGCACGGGATGTGGCAGAGCAGCATTGAAAAGGCCATGTTTTGCCCTATCATTATGAGTTCCAGATGTGACTGTAGCATGGCAGGAGAGCTCAGGCTCCGCAACTTGCCTGCAGGCTGTTGTCAGCCTCTGCCACCTTGCAATGGACGTGGTCGATACCAGGCATTACTGAAAACCCCACAGCTGATGTGAAAATGTTGCTGAGCACAGCGTTCACTGCTGAAAGAAAAATCAACACTTTCCATATTGCTCTGCCTGTCATGTTCAAGGTACCATGGTGCCCACTCTTCACTGTTGCACACTTACTGATATGGCAAAGCTACAAGACCCTTTAAATTGCAACCATGAGTATTTATGCCATACCTAGCACTTGGCTGCAGTTAGGTTTCCTTGAGAATGTATGGGAGGCCTAAAAAGGAAAGACGCTGTATAGAAAAGTGTCATGCCAGAGAAAAGCTCTTCTGTGAAGGCAGTCTCCTCGGCAGAGGAATATGGTTAGCAGGTAGCCTGAACAAATCATTGGAGATCCATGATGAGACTCCAGTCACAGCTGCAGTTAGAACCCAGTGCCAGGGTGAGGAGAAGGGAAAACATATGCAGGGTCTGATTGAAATCCCAGAGGATTGACGTCAGAGGGCTTCGGCTCAGGGTCTTGCTTTACAAATCCTCCCAGGCTTGGTTTCCACACCAGCCAGGTCTGCATGATTTTACATCGTTATGCAGCATAGTGTATGAGTCAGAATGAGGGTAGAAGCTTTCTAGAGCTTTTCTCTTAGGTGTCTGTAAGGAACGACGTATTTAAACTGCATTTCCTAAATCATAAACAAGTAACATGTAAGAGTTCCTGATTTATGTTCAAGGTGGTTTTTTTTTTAATGTGAAGGTCACCTTGAAAGCTGCAGTGTAAAGAGCTAACTCACTTTATCTCTAGCATCATAGTCCTGCCTCTGCCTACGGTAGCAAAAGATCCTCACCACATGAGAAACTCATTTTTAACTCGTGCAAAATTGACCTGTCACAGATGTTGAATATGCAGCCATGATCAAAGAGTACCCACCTGGCTACATTGAAAAGCTGGTTGGGTAGAAAATTGCAAGATTCCCTTGACACTTTGCATCCTTCTGAAATAACTTCATAAAGACAATATAGTTTTGGAGATATGGTGGTGGCCCCGATGTTCAGGAGACCAAATTCTATTTCTGGCTCTGCCACTGACCCACCAAATGACTCAAGACAAATTAATTCAACACATCTGCAAAGTTTCACAGAGCAAGTGTGAGACTTGCACTCTCCCATTTCCCCACAGGCTGTCCCTTCACAGCACCTGCATCCCACACATTGGCAGCATAGTCATGGTCTCTCTTCTGCCTCGTGATCTGTTATACAAGCTGCAGCTTACCAGACCCTCCTGACATGCCAGCTTGCTGTGTCTGGGATACAGGGTCCCAAAGCAGGAGGGAGGGTTCAGTACTAAAAGACACATTTGCCAAAAGCACCTACCTCAGCTCTCTCTCCGTGTCACAAGGCCTGATGTGTCCACAAAGGCTTCCCTCATGGGACACAACTCATGGACAACACCAGCTGTGAACACTCAGTGTTCACCTGCATGTACCTCACAACAACATGGGAAGTCAAGTCCCCTTCCATTTGTGGGCCTCTATTTTTCCTTCTACCACTTCCACTGACATGAAAAATCACTTGGCACAAGGATAACATTTCCCATGGTCTCCATGACACAAAGAGGCTCCAGCTCTCCTGAGGACCCCAAGTCCTTCTGTGCCTTCATTGATCACAGATTCATTTTCCCGTCCAGTAGACCCTTCCTCTATGAAACCATCTCTGTAACCACTGAAGTACATCACTCGTGATCCCATTTCCCAGGGTTGCACTAATTATTTGCTGGGTGATTTTTGAAAAGTATTTTACTGTCCTGAGCGTATCTACCACCAAAATGCAAATACATCAGTAAGAAGGGAGCCCTGTAATCTTTGACTGAAAAAAACCTACATGTGAACCAGCTATTGTTATCATTATTGTTAAATATTATGATTATTTCATTAGTTACTCTGGCAGAGGAAAGTATGGACTATGAATAGGAGTCACTAGGGGATTCTCTGCCCAGCCTGGCATCAGTCTGTTCTCTGTAAACATGGACTGTCTGCAGCATGTTGATTTTTGTTTACCTTTCACAATGGAGAGGTAGAACTCTAATGCATGAGTTTCTTGATTTTTCCACAAAAAGATGTTACAGGGCAACATAACTACCCGTACAATTTAAATTCAGTTTCTGTGTGTAAATTCATTAATGTTGCTTTGCATTTGGTATCTCTTGAAATGAGCAGAATTCTTGGTGGAAGAGAGGGGATGGAGATTCTCGTGCATTTTGAGGGGAGAAAGAGCCCACAGTAAACAGCAGGATGACCAGCCCTTTCTGAAAGAAATTTTGGCCACTTCTTGCATAATATAATAACAGGAGTAAGACATCTGCTTCCTAAAAATACACTTCAGTTTAAGTTACTTTATACAAAGTGTCTCCCCACAGCCCCTGGATAGTAACAAAAGAGAGGAAAAGGTGTTGCATCAGGTCATCAGCACTATAAATGGCAAATACACAGAGGGAGAGGTGGGATAACGGAACATGCCTTGGGTGGGGAGAAAATCTCAAGTGGAACCTCAACCATCAGTGGAGAAACCCTCACAGACCTCTCTGAGAAGTAGTTTTGCTCTACAGGTAATAACTAAAATGCCAGCAAAGGACATCACTGAATGGGCACCACACTTACACACAGAGGGCAAGGAGAGTGAGCCTGAAAAGTCTGAAAACTACACGATGAAGAGATAGAAAAGGGAACCAGGAGGAAGGAACCATCTGACAGAAGAAAAATTGTGGCCAAGAGATAACAAGTTCAACATCACAGGGGAAGCCTGTTTCAGAAGTAGGAGTTTGAGACCCAGGAGAGTCCCCTCATCTGGACAATGCCCTGATATAGGAAACGCAGGCTGCCTCTTGAACGTCCCTCAGCAGGGAGGAATAAGTGGGAAGCTGGGACAGGCTGAGGAAAAAAGTTCACTTGCCTCTGTCCAAGAATGTCTGCATCCAGGAAACAAAGAAAGCGAGAATTTTCTTTCCTTTCAATGAAGGACATAATTTTAAGCAAAAGCTCAAAGGCAAATACCTTGACAGATAAGAGCCAAAGCCCTATAACTGAGAGGTGGGATCAACCACTCACACAGGCTTCTCTTAAGTCCTTGTTGTGTTATTCTTATCTCTGAGAGGACAGTAGCTTTTTACTACAGTTTTTACCAGCCTAAATAATCTTTGGTATTTGAAAACTGAAACATGTAGCTTCTCCACCCTGGCTTTAAAATAGGGTCCACAAGAGTATTGAATAGAGACCATTCCTCCCAGTGATCTTCATTCACAGGGAAGCCAATAGCAAGAAAACACTCGCTGCAGCCCAAGCCTTATTCCTCAAGCTTGCATGCACATTCCTTTGGTAGGACTGCTCAGTCCATGCTCATGCTGGCTCAAGGAGCCAGGAGCTCCTCAAGCCTGGAGCTTGAGGTCCCCCTCAGGCTTACTCTGCGCAGGAGGACTTCGTGCCTCTGTCCACAGTGTGTGTCAGCAAGCATCCAGCAGCCCTTCTCAGCAAGCTCTCACCACTTACCAACAGAGCACATCAACAGGAAAATCCCATTCCCTGCTTCACACCAGTCCAACAACTCACAGCTGAGTGCCAGCACAGCAGTGCTCTCCTCGGCATTAATTTAGGCATGTGTAATAAGTGTTAAACTACTTCCTATTTCATGATTTTCTGTCTCTGTAATGCTGCCAATCCACACTTACTGCAGACTGCTCTCAGTGGACTCAGAGATTTATCTGGGGAAGCTTCTGGTTGCTCAGTGCATGAATCTTAAACTCTGACCTTGGAAAGGCAAAGAAATGCACTGGTAAGTCTGTCAATATTTCAGGTCACTAACATAACAGAGGTTGTGGTCTTCCTCGGGGGAACACAGCCACAGAGCAGTGAGCAAAGGCTCCTGTGGCTGGGTTATTTAGGAGGGTCAGGATACGGTTATTTAACTGTTTACAGAGGAAGACCTGTAACCAGGTTAGCCATGCATGCCAATGAGAAGAGGGAAGAGCAGGCTCCAAGGTCCCCTGAGAAGCAAGAGCACTGTGGGTCTTCCCTGGGAAAGGCAGCATTCCCCTCCAACAGGCTTAAGGCTTCAGAGTCCTTACTCAAAGGCGAGTGAGTAAAACACAAGCACTGAGGACATGGGCATGACAGAAAGGAGAACAGAGAATTACCTGGCTCTAGCAAAGCCACAAGGAACTCATCCACTTGAAATGTGAAATGAACAATTCACCAAAAAAAATGTGCTGTGGATATAGGGTCTTGTTGTCAGCCCCTTCACTGTTAGCTATTGATTTTACAGTATGTGTAAGATTTATTCCCTTTTATTTTCACCAGGGGAAATTAGGCTGTCAGGATGTATTAACCCGAAACAAGCCATTATCCCTCTCATGATTATCACCTTCCAGGGCTGCCTGCGAAGTGCCCCCAGGATCTGTCTGCCATGGAAGGGGGCTGCTGGCTTTTACATGCCTGTCGCAGCTGCCCTGCCTGTCCCGCTTAGGGTGCAGGTGGATCCAGCTGACTGACCTGCAGAGAACAAAGCAAGCAATGTGTGCCTGAAGCGATGTGCATGTTCCCCCTTCCCTGCTTCTTGCCCAAGGCCCAGCGACAGTGTGCCAGACAACTCATGCAATCCCATTGAAAAGCATCTCCCCCTCACGTCCTCATAATGAACAGTGACACCTCCAGGGAGGTGTGTGCCCACTGCCAAACGGGAGCACTGGGACCAGAGGTATGAGCATATGTATGACTCAAGATGACTTACACATTCAAACTGAAATGCAATACATGCTTTTCCATTTACTTTCTTACAGTATTTTTATCTGCTTACTTTATAAGAGAGAAATAGAATATCAAAAGAGATAACATTAAATCCACAGGGATATAAAGCTCCCAAAAATACAGAAACTAATTTGCTAAACAACACCAGAATGGTGCGTTCTCTCATCAAATTTTGTTTGAAAAGTGTGGGGAGGCTTGTTAGTGGCACTTCTGAAGAGATCAGGGACTTCAGTCTGTGTCTGACCTCAGTCACTCCACTTTTGTGGAGCACAGCCATCCTCGGGGGCTGTGTTAATGTGCCTACTAAAACCTCTGCTCCACACATTCAGCATGGGATTTTCAAAACCCCTTAAACTGGTCAAATAAAAATAAGTCACTGTTGGATCAGAGCCATAGGCTGTTCCCCAGTGGCAACTATTTCCATAATGAACCACAGCTCTCAAATTCCAGCCGTCTTGGCACCAGCCAGACACACTAAATAGGAGTTGTGAAGCACAGAAAATTATGAAGCACAGACCTGGAAATAGGATTCATGCCCTCTCGACTTCTAGAGCTGAGTGCATTTCCCCAGGCAACACAGGCATTTTGACTAGTGGAGCGGCAGGCACTGTAGGACACACTTTTCTTACCTTAAGTTTTTCAAGCCATGTGAAAAGCAGCCCGGGCTTTTAAAGCCCTTTTGAGGACTACCCAGTTGACTGCAGAGTGAAGTTATTCACTCACGAACAGTGCCTTGTTCCCGAGATGCACACTTAAGCCCAGAAAAAACACTCTACAGTGCAGGCTCAGTATGTGATTTTCAGTGCTAATAGTGTGGTCAAATCAAACCCAATTTCCTTTGGAAAAAGGCCACACATCACTCTTCAGTGAGGAGCATTTCCACCCTAAATCACAACTTTCAAACATCTACCATTACTGCTGAAAAACAGCTTAAGAAAACCACCACCACCTAAAAGACATGCCCCCCCCCGCCCCCCTCCCCCCCTTTATTTTTCTCAGGGAAAACTAAATTAACTTTGCTCTTATTTGAAAAGATGGGACAGAAAAGAAAAAGGAAAAAAAAAAAGAAAGGAAAAAGCTTTATTTCAGATTAGAAACCAAGCATGACAAATCTTTGCCAAATGCCAAATGCAGAATGCCTCCCAGGTTCAGTCTTTAAAATTTAAAGCCCCTTGATAATCTTAAGCGCAATTCTAACTGCACCATCCCCTACTAAAAATGTTCATTTTCTAGTCTTTCTGTCACTTAAAACTGCTGGTGGTTATGGGAGGAGAGAATGTGGCAAGTACATCAAGGCATATGTGTGTTGGCCACCACTCTGCTAAGTGAACAAGAACAGCCAGCTTCCTCCTAACAGGTGGTTACCAGACGTGGCGCTGCAGGCAAGAGCAGATCCAACTGGGGGCTCAACCACTGCAGCCAGGCCATAACTCCTTGGGAGAGGCTGAGCTGCAACATCTGGGGTCAGCTCATGTCTTGCCATGGGGCCATCTGCATTCCTCTGATGTCCAGCCTCGCACTGCAGACACACATGCAAGTAGGCAAAATAGAGACTGCACATCCCTTGGATGTGGTTTGGGGTCCCTCCTGACAGCAAATGGGGATCAGCCCTGTAAGTTCTGTCTGGGTGCAGGTATCTTGCCAAGCAAGTCACCAAAGTAGTGTGTTTCCACGCATGTGATAGCGAGCAGCGGGGAGACTGGATTAATGACAAAGCTCTTAGAGCAAGCTCTCATCATGCATTTGAGGCTTTACAAGCTATAAGCATTATAGCCATGCTGATGATCAGAATTTGACTGCTTCTCCAAAGAAAATGGTGTCCTGGAGTCACTTGTAATGAGGCACTCCCAGTGCAGCCCTGATGGCATGCAGAGCGTGTAAAAGCCCATCTGGGAACCTCAAGGGTAGCCACCACCCCAAAGCCACTTTGTTTTGGGGATGTTTGAACTAGGCCTAATGTGTTGTGGAGCTTGTACCACTGAAGTGCTCTGGAGAGATTGGAAAGGAACAGCCTGACACACCATTCCTCATTTAATTCCCTCTGGAGCGGGACGGTGCCAGAGCTGGCCAGAGTAATTAAGCACACCATCTGGGCCTCAGTGTCTCATGTACGTACAGACTAAGCCTGCATCTTGTTAACCCTTCTGCATCCATAGTCATTCACTGAGATAAATTATGCACTAGGACAAACAAATATTTGGAGTAGGCTTAAAGGGTGCAGCTGCAGAGCCTTATGCAGGTGCACTTAGCGCTGCTGGGCTGAATGAGACACTCTCCAGTTCGGCCATGGGAAGGAGCAAACGATCCAAGGGTGGACTGGGTGCAATCTGAAAATGACCAGCCACAATGCTAAAAACAATGGCTGTGATCTTTCAGACTTGTCAGCAGAGGCAGTCAAGCCTTTTCATAGAATGAAATTAAACCAAAAAACAACAGAAGGGAGTGCATCAGCAAAAGCAGGAGACTGGCCAGATCACAGCTGTCTCTGCTGAAGGGTTCCCAGGTTCAAACGTTGCAAGTCAGAGGACGACCTAGTGTCCAGATGGTGTACTGAAGATAGAAAGCAGCAGAAGTACTCACAAGACAAACTCTGAGTGGAGGCAGCGGATGGGCCTCCTTGGGCACAGAGCTCATCAAAAAGAAAAACTTCGGGGACTTCTGATAAAGAAGCTTCAAAAACTCCCACTGTAATTTGTTTCACTCTAGTCAGAGAAATAGAATTTGGTTTAATTATCTTAAACAGAAATTAGGTTATTCCAGGACTCCTCTTAATTTATTCTACTGGCTTCCCAACCTACTAGGAACAGAGTCCTAAAGGGCCAAACTTCAGCTAGCCACAGAAGTAGCAGGATACCAACACCCAGGTAATGCAGGTGGTTTCCAGGAAGACCTCAGCTAAAGGGAAAGATTTGTTTATTAAAACAGATGCATTTGATCACACTGAAATGTTTGTTAGATTTTCAGAATGACTGGCTGGATTCAAGAAAGTGGAGAAGGCAATCAGAGAGATGTTGTGTTTACCAGATTATGCAGAGAGATTCAGGATTGAGGATATGACATAAGTCATGTTAAGAGACTATGGAAAGACTAAACAGTAGATAGGTAACATTCAGGATTGAGGAAAGGAAGATTAAGTTCTGGCAGAAAACCCTACAGAGTCCGATCTGTGATGTGAACTGTCCTTAAATGTGCAAACACCACAGTTTATTCCAGCAGTAACAGGCCAACCCACGACAGTCTCACATAAGAAAAATACCTCTTAAGCCCTGCCTGAGTCAGAACAGTGCTAAGGCTTAAGGAACAACCCTTTGCTTCCTCACCTTCCCTCCTCAAAAATGCTTCACTGGAAAGTATGTGGAAGCATCTTGGCACTGCTCAAAATACAAGTATCCCTGGGGAAAATGAGACAGTGCATGGTAAGTGCACAGAGCTCTTAAATAGCTGAAAAACCTCACTGACCTTTCCGCGTACCTTTAGACATGTAACAATGGACAGGCAGAGAAAAGGCAACCAATCAGTTTATGAGTGCACCCACGACATCTCCAGGCCACATCATACAACTTTCTGGCTAATCAAATATTCCTCAGTGATTTTGGAAGAGGAATAAAATACTGGGTTTATGTTCTGTTACCACACACTGCATCCGAGCAGCTTAGGAAGCTTAGTCAAGCAGCAGCTTCCTCCAAGGGTCTCCAGGAACACAGCCTACAAAGGAGGGAGAGCACTACCTTGTTTTCTTCCTCTATCACCAGGGCACACATTAAATGCATTCCTTTATTTTAATAAGAAGCTGCATCTTATTCCTTTACAGTCCTGTTCTTTAACATGTGCTCTGCAGTCTTTAACATGCTTGGGTGTCTTGATGGAAGGGAAGACCAAAGGAGGGAAACACGGAGCTTTGAGTAAGGGAAACAATAACTGATGTGCAGTGGTAGGCACTGCTGAGGTTGCAAGGAAAAAAGTACAGCCTAGTGGATAAAACAAGCAAGATCCTAACTGTGTATTCTTCCCAGCTTTGCTACTTGCTTACGATGTGGTTATGGAGCTCCTCACGTTCTTCACCTATAAAAGGAGAACAATAATGCTAACTTACCACGGGGCAGCATAAAGATGAGCAATTAGTCTTTGGAGAGTGCTTTGAGATCTTGAAATGGAAGTTATTATGAAACACAACGTCATTGTTTTCCTCAGAGGATCATACAGATGAATTTTAATGGGAACAGGTATGTATATTGCCTTTGTGTAGTACATCTATAGCATGCCAGGATCTGTTTAGATCTATATTTTATTCCAGTAAGATGAGAAGGGAGAGTTAACAGTGGTAGCACAATAGGAACAAATGAAATCCCAGGACCTTTATTCATCGCCAGATCTTCCTCTGAAATTCCTATTTATTGCATTTTCCCTGCAGCAACAAAACCACAGCAGCAGTAGCTATTACTGTTCCCATATACAAACCATATTAGACAGCATTTACAATATTAGCTGTCAAATAATATCCTTCCCCCTACCACCCACTCCTTAATATACAGTCACTGATGTAAGAAAATGAAGATTTGGGTATTTGGAAGGGGGGCATCTCTCCAGGCAGGTGTGGCTGCAGACTGCAATATCATAGGGATACTATCTGCAGGGCACGTGGGGAAGAAACTCAGAATTGAAAAGGAAAGATAAAAGGGCAAAACCTGAAGTATCTTCTGTGGAGATGGCTGTGCTTGAATTTTCTAAGGTATTTTTCTGTCATGCTGCTACCAACTGCCTCTTTCAAATGATGTGAAAAGCTGTGATCTTTATTTGTATTCTTGCAAGAAACCAAGAGCTCAAACAACGCACAATTAAAAACATTTTTTTTATTTTGCAACAAAACATAATATTTTTTATTTACATAATAGTCTTCAGCCTGAGATCTCAAAATCATTTGCAAATAGTAAGAAGAATTTGCCCTCTTATTATCAGCACAATACAGCAAAAAGCTGCAGTCCCTTTTTATCAACAGGACAACTGAGATACAAAGACATTGTGCTACTGGGTTATGGTTGCAGAGGATGGTGGCAGGATTAGGAGTGGAATCCAAGTGCCCTGACTCCCAGAGCCGCAAGCAAAACAGGACTGCATCCTTGTCTCCTGTGTGTTTAGCCCTGATCAGTCCTACCCCCCAACTCTGCCTGCTGCCAACAAATATGCCAACTCCAGTGCAAGCACAGCTTGCCTTGGACACTCAGGCACCTCAAAACATGCCTGCAGTTCCCCATATGCCCTCACATACTGTGCAAGCACACCTCTGCCTTCCCTTGTGCACAACCGCTTGCTGAGAACTTCCCTGTGACAAGTGAATGCACGAAACAACTACAACAACATGCGCGGCAACAAGAGGGGAAAGGCCTCTCAAACCACACAACAAAGAAGTCCTGTACCGCTGCAAGGACCATGTGACAAAAGGGAGACCAAGTTGAACCGATGGCGCCAGCCCGCAGTAGCTTTTATTGACTATTGAAGGTGGGGGCGGGGGG
>VYXH01012164.1:275454-399711 GCA_013397275.1 Burhinus bistriatus | reverse complement strand
CGGGGGTGGGGAGGGTGGGGGGGGGGGGGGGGGGGGGGAGAAGTGATCTGAGTTAACTCAGCAGCTCTGTTGGCTGCAGAGCAATGCTTACCACTGGAGTCATGTCCAAACTCTATTTTTCGTGTCTGATTTCTCACGGAGTTTTGTGGGGCTCTTTCTTGTATAACAAAATGTTAAAGCAGTTTGTTTAAAAAGAAACCCAGACTGTCTCCCAGCACCACGGGGAGCCATTCACACGGGCACCCAGTGACTGCAGCGTGCCATTAGATCAAAATGGTGGCACTTTGAAGTCTCTTTCACAGTGATGCAGATGACCACACACGGCACAAGGCAGCAAAGGATCAGAGTCTATCCACCAGCCGTTTTCCCTGAAGAAGATAAATCTGCTGTCAGCCACTGAGAAACCTCTCACATCTAGAACGACCAAAAAAAGGGAGTCTGGCTAGCAACTTGCAGGCATTCCTGCAGTCCTGTACATGCCCGTCCTTTCACATACAGCAGGCCACATGGACATACATGGCCAGGAAAAAGCTGATACCTTCAAAAGACAAAGCTTCTGTGTGTGAACTCACATGCTGAAAGACACCTCTAGTTGTGCTGACAGCTTTTACGCTCTCCCAAATTGCTTCTGCAAATGCAATTGTTCATCTTCTGTCAAAACACAAGGAAATAAGTTTGCTCTTTGGTGGCAGTTTCTTAATGGGGAAGAGGGATTAGCATCAGCCTTTAATACAAAATGAGGGTCCACTTCATCATCACAGTCAATTCCATCCAGGACCATGGGACCTATGCAGCCTCTTGCCCTCAGTCCATTGATTCACTTCCTACATCTTNTTTTTTTTTTTTTAAACTGTTTCACTGCTGGTATTTCTACAGTATGCTGGGCTACTGTTCTACAGTGGGAATAAAATAGGATGGTGTGAACTAAACAGAACAATCTGTTATTTAGGATCTTAACTGCCCATCCAGATAACAGCAGTGTCATCATTATTTTCATCTCAGGAATATTAAACTGGAAGGAACTTCAAGCATTAGATTCAGCTCCATGAAGGGTAAACACGTGACACCCCCGTGCTACAGAGTTGCAAATGTACACAGAAATGAGTATTCTTGTTAAACATAGATGAAGTTCGCATTTTAATTCTACTGGTAACTATACCATCAACATTTGAAATAATTCAAAAAATAGATGTAAAGGAAAAGTTTTAAAATTAACTTTTCATTTAGAAATGAAGTTTTCTTCAAAATTTCTTGGGGAAAAAAAACTTTGTTTATAAGGCAAGGTTTGCAGGAATTTCCATCCATATATGAAGCTATTAAACTTGTTTATTTTGCTACCTGGTCAACTTTTGATATAATTTTTTTCCCCCCACCAAAAAAAAAAGCTAACAGTCAAATGCCCAGAAAAGGCTGCAGGGTGCTGTGGCTGTGGCATGGGCAGAAGAAGCAGTTTTGACTGGAAAGCCGGTGCCTATCCATAAAGGCTTTGCATGAGCCAGTCAGCAGAGGGGGAGTACTTTGCTTTGGGTTCAAAAGCTGAAGCTGTGCCCTGGGCTGCTGACCCTGTGCTCCAGTTCTGGCATGGGCTGCAGACCTCACACTTGCTAGTGTCATGACCACTGCCTTAATCAAAAACTGTTCTTGTACTCACTTGTTAAAAATAAAAATTGTTTTCAATTTCCCGTAGCTAAATGTCACTGACAAGAACAAGTTAAAAACAAAAAATTGCTGCATGAAGTTCTATTTTAAAATGGCAGGAGTTTTTATTACACCTAGGTTAAAGCACAGCTCTGCACCATGTCCCAGCACTGGGACTTCATTTCAGTGAAGGTGCCACCTGGGGAGATAACCACCAGTGTAACCACTGCCCACCTATTTCCAGGAAATCCTCTCCTGATCATATGATTGCAGGAGAAGGTACACTTCTGATTGTAAGAAACGGAAAATACTAAAGCCTCCAAACTCGCAAAGAAACCGCTGAAACCATACCCCGAGTTGAAGTGAGTGGTAGCCACTCAAGTCTGCAGACAGCCTCATAGGCACCAGTTCAAAGGTGGACGACTACCACTGTTCTCAGCTCTGAGGATCCCATGGATGGCATCCAACCAGTGTACAGAAGAAGAAACGTGGCACAGGCTGGGCCAACCAGCCAGTTACTCACCCAAGGAATAAAATAAACCTTTTTTCTCCATGTTGCAGATGATACTCATACTTCCTTCACTCAAAGGAGAAGTGTCACACCAGGGAAGAGGATCCAGCATTGCTGTGCCCACCTCTATGAAATGGGTGGGGATACCCACCAGGGACATCTGAAGTGGGAGCAGAGGGAATTAAGACATGAGGGTACAGCTACGAGTCACAGCATGGATATTGCCCCAGCTCTGGTTTGGTCACAGTCCTCAGTTGCTCATTTCAGTAGCTATATTTTACATCTTCCTCCAAATAAGTTTTTGGATTACCTGTGTCCATTCCCCATCCCAGTAATGAAGGGCTTTACATTATTACATGTCCAGCATAACAAGTCACACCAGCTCCTCCAAGATAGCTTCCTTGCTGTTTCTTAATCCACATACAGTCCCTGAATATCACAGTGATAAGCACTTTATAAAGGGCAATAAATAGAATCTATGGATTCTGACACTTGCTAGTTTAACAGGCACTTTTCAAGGTTGAGGAACAGCAAAACATTCAGCAAATTGCCAGTATCTGAAAACCTAACATAATTCTCTAAAACAGAACCTGATGTAAGAAAGACAAGGCATATATTTTTGAAAGCCATTATCACCAGCAAATCCTTTCTTTTGACCAAGAGAAAGAGTCTGGGCTAATGGATCTTTTATAAAATACGCTTTCGCTAACAGATTTTTTTTTTGTGACAATTTCAAAGCCATTACAGGTGCATCAAAGTCACTTCCAGAAATTACTAGTTTAGACTGAAAGACTCGATTCTTAAACTGAATCACTATTTAATAATTTTTTTAAGCACCACTGTCTCTTTATTTACATACCAACAAAAAATAAATGAAATGTTTTATAAAATATTTAAAATCTTGGAAAATCATACAACAAAGACATTTTGACTTAAGCAACAGTTAACGTTGCAAAGTGACAAGTATTTATTCATCCATAAAGCATGGATATCAAGGGCTGAACTTGGGACAAACAAGCAGTAATATTTTCTAAAGCATCACTCACAAAGTACAATACTAATCTAACTTGGAACAAAGTACTAATGTACTTGAGACAACAAAGCAAAACATCAGCCGCAAATCCTGCAGCTGTTAAAACTGCTTTCATACATGTTCTGCCAGGCATCTCTTGGGAGAGTTTCGGAGACGAGATCAAAATTAAGGACTATTTAAAACTGGCCTGTGTGTAGGAAAATTCCTCCCTGGGGTGCCAGGTGATCCTGATACTCCAGTTGAAATAAACAACTTCCACTCCTTGTTTCAGAGGAAAAAAATAACAATGACAAAAGAGCATCTGTTTGTAATATGTTCATCCCTTTACCACGCCACACGCTGATCAGCAGTGCAGCAATTCGTGATGTTATCACTGAAATTATGCTAACCAAGCATCAGACTTGCAAGCTACCAAGACAACTCCTGACATGTCCACAAGCTATAGTTTCAGGCTACCTGCAGACTCAGGTGGACACTACTGACTCATTTTCATAATTTTCTTCACAGCTAGGAAGTTCAGTGACTTCCTTTAAAAAAACAAGGGTGTGAAACTGGAGAACAAAAAGATAGCCAGGTCACTGATCTCCTACGACCCAGTTCAATTCAAGCCCCAGGAAATAGCTAAGGAGCTCATAAATTGCATTCTGCCCATGCAATAAACACATTATTCTTATCAAGTGGGAAGAAATACCTTTCATCACAGCCCAGCAACCCTGAAGGTGACCTGTAAAGGGACAACCAGCTTGGTTTTGAGCTCTTCTTTTATTGCTCTATGAACTATGAGAAGATTTTTTTTTTAATGCATTTGCATTTTACAATGCATTTTCCTGCTAGTATCTTATATGTGAAGCCTGGATATTTTCTGGAAGATGTTATAATGACTTGAGAAACTCTGAAATGTTATTTATCACAAGTCTAAAGACAGGACAATTGGAGAAGTAATTAGTGGAAGGGATTTTAGTCAGCCTATTAAAAAGTTTGGGGATTTGGGGGTTTGTGGTTATGATATTTAGGTTCAGATGTGCAAGGGATGTTGCTTGCTTATCAACATACTTTCTAATATCAGTTATATAGCATTTGAAGGAAATCAAGCCATTGTTAAAGATTCTGCATCCTTCTCCATTCAGTTATATAAAGCAGCTAATATGCTGCTGGTCAACTGGATCATGTACTTGGTTCTGACGCAGGCTGAACTCTGCACATGCACCTTAGAGAAGATCAGAACTTACATTTCTCATTTTTTTACAACTGCTCTGGACTACCACAGGTAAGCCTCCACACTCTTCTAATTTAGATGAATTGCCAGTTGTCCCAAAAGGTTAGTATGACAGTCAAAAAGTAGCACTGCACAGGAAAGAGATGGTAACATCCATTGAACCTTTATCTCAACATTGCCGGCATCAGGAGAGATCAGACAGAGAGAAGCCAAAAGGCTAGTATCGCCAAAGACAACAGATATTACATTTTCTGCCGCGAAACTTGACCAGGTGGCAACAAGGAGCATCTATGCCAAAGCATGGGATTTAGGCCGTTACTATTTTTCAAATTCTTAATATTTGTTTCCTTCTGAATGCCTGCATTTTGGCTGCAATGCAGGAAACACACTTTCTGAGGCCTTAATCAATTGAAGGAAGCTTTTTGGTTTTGATCTGTTTTGCATACCCAGCATTACAACCTTAGGCACTTGCAAGGCAGAGGTTTAAATAAACTTTATCTTTTCTAAACAGCAATTTGCTAATGACCTTGCTTCCCCAGCAGAGACCTTACACATGGCTCAGAAGTTAGAAGAGGAAGCAAGTCTATGAGTACAACTTTCTAAAAACTGCACCTCTGTGATATGAACCACAGACACACAAGAGAAAATAGAAAGAACAATGTTTGGATATACATCAGGCCAGAGCTTGTTCAAAGGTTCTTGGCTTTGTAAGTAAAATTTAAATTTTGAGCAGCAACAGAGCAGGTTCTGGGTTGGGCATTGAGAAGCAGTGGATACCAGAGGGGTGAAGAGGGCTGGGAGTGAGCTGAAGGCTCTCAGGAGATGGTGGATCTAGGCAGGGGCCAAGAGAGAATAAAGGAGCTTTAGGGAACCTCTTTATTCAAACACAGTCTGCTCTTCCTCTTCAGCCCTCTCCTCCTATCCCCATCCTCTAGGATGTTCCCTTAGTCTAACCTGAGACCCCTAAGCTGTCACTTCCGACCCACTTCTGCAATAAAGTCTCCTCCTCCAACCTTTTTCCTTTTTCCCTTTTTCCCCTCTTTTTACTCTCCCCTGCTTCCCCAGCTGCTAGAAAGGGCCTAAGAGGAGGAAAGAGCAGGGCTGCCATCAACTCCACCCTTGCATGATACAGGGCAGAGAAAGGGCAGGATCAGGAGGGTCAGGGTCCTCGCAGAGCAAGGATTTCTGCTCCCCTTGTGACAGGAGAGGGGCAGGAGCACAGGTGGGGGATTGTGATTTTTCACAATTAGGAGATGTGACATCTCACAGCAGTTGTCTTCCCTTCCCAACTCCCCCTGTCCCTTCCCTGGCAGTCCAAATGGCCTGGACCCTGCTTGGGGTCTGTCTGGACCCTTTTCTTGGAGAAAAGTGGCTGCTCTGCTTTGGGGCTGGTGGAGCAGACTGGTGACAGAGAGGGCTAGGAGCTGTTGCTGCAAGCGCAGGGTGAGGAGTAGCTCCTAAAAGGCATTGTAAAGCAGAGGCAGGGGCAGGATGGAAGAGCTCCTCACCATTTCTGCAGGAAACCAGGCCAGATGCCATCTCAGCCAGCTGTCTACTTGTCCTCTGCCCTGGGTGAGCTCTGGACAGGCTGACTCTGGTCAGTTTGGTTCAATATAGATTTCATAACACTCCAGCTTTGAGGGAAGTACTTCTTCTGCAAAGTACCCCATGGTGCTGGGTGGGACTGAGGCCAAGCACAGATCACCATGTACGCTCCAGCCACCAGGCTCAAGAAGTAACAAACTGTGGAAAAAGTGCCAAACAGGAGGCACCTCCACAATGAGGACTACACAGTGCAGGAGACAAATGGGCAACATATTAAAACAGCATAAATACAACAAGCTGTAGCTGGACTACAAGGAACCTATTAGAAAACAGCTATTAGCTGCTCTGATCAAGCCTGGCCAAATAGTGCTGGGAAGCAATCCCTCCTTGAGAAACAAATATGTAGGCAGACAGAGCTTGCTGTGAGAAATTAAAAAACAAGAAAAGGTAGAAAGAAGACAGCCAACTTTTCCAAAAGCTCCTCCGAGTATTTTGTGTGGCGCAAGAGAAAATATCAAGTGCCATATTCCAGAGCTGGGAGCTAGGTACCAACTCTCATCTTGTCATGATCACAAAGGAGCTGGCATCAGCCCTGCAGTCACATTAGCTTTTAACTGCTTCTTCTTCTAGCTCTACAATTGATGTTTTATGAGATTGTGCAAAATGTCTAAACTATATGTGACTCAGTTTCCTTAACTCCAAAATACAGTTTTTGCTTCTCTTCTTCATTGGGACTTTTTAATTAATGTTTGCAAACTGCCTTGGCAATAGAAGTACTAAGTCTTGGTACTCTGCAAATGTACCCAAGAGAAAAACATTCCCACTGACAGTGAAATTACATCTAAGGAATCAGGCAAAGAGAACCATGTAGTATGTTCATCACAAATTTTCCTTAATTGTTTGGCAGACCATTCTTTCCCTAGCTAAAACCACTAATCTTAGGAAGGTCGCACTTTTTTTGTCCAGCACAATGAGCTATTAAAAGGGCTTCTTTGCCACACGTTCTTTTGCTGAGGGATGCAGAAGCCAACTTGAGGGTGCAAAGGCACAGTGGTTGAAAAATCCAAGAGGAAGGCTACAAGGTCAGTTAAACTGCTACTCTGCAAAATCTACAGTCCCTGGATGTTTGTAAAAAAATGCCTGAAAAACAAATACAAAATACCCAATTTCATTCTAGGAGTTCAAATAAACTGGGAGAGGTTCCCACCTTCCCCGCCTTTATTTAAAACAGAAAGAAGTTTGAAGGGAAGTGCAATGGGTTTAGAAGGCTCTCAGCAGGTCTGGAAGGTGCATGCTTGGGAGGGCCCACAACCCATTTCTAAGCCAGCCAAACCTCTTCCCAACCCCTTCCCACTTGGTTCATCTGCCTTTCTGTTTCCTGCAGTTGACTTCATTGAGAAGGAGAAAGGCCTCCTATGGCCTTTGAAGCCCAGGTCACAAAGTATGACAGAAACACTGTTGATCCCCAAACAGAAGCAGAATGCAGTGGCTTAAAAATCACGGTACAGGAAACAAAAGCAAGCACAGGCTGGGGGCGGGGGGGAGCCTGTGGACATGGTGATTATTAACGTACCAGCTCAGCTACCCAGAACCAGCCTGCCCCAAGTTGAGCGAGCAGAGAGAGGCTAAGTGAAAAACAAGGGATTTAACACTCCTCCTTCCTTCCTTCTGTCCCTTGACGCAAAAGATCAGTGGTGAAAAATTAAATCTGTTCCTTCCCTTTCACTGCAGCCTGTTCCCCATAGCTTTCCTCTAAAGCATATATATGGCAGCTTGAGCCCTGTCTGCTACTTTTCCCTGCTGAAAGTTTGGACTTCTGTCCATGCTGGTGTTCCCAAAATGGGGAAAGGGGGTGGAAAAATGAGAGAGAGCAGCTGCTTGCAAAGTGAGCCAGTCTGGGAAATGCTCCCACTGCTCATGGCCCAGGGGTGACCATCTCCAGGAAGCAAGAAAAAAGTAGTGAAAGAGGAGAAGGAAACCAAAGAAGAAGAGGGAAGAAGACTTAAGACAGGTGTGGAAAGACAAAAGAACCATAAAGAGATGGAGAGATGGAACACAGGAGAAGAAGAGGGAAAAGGGAAAAAAGGGGCAATAGGGAAGGGAAGTTATGTACTGAATTTAGAGTATGAGTGTGGCAGTCCTACTCACTGTGTCAGTGCATTTACCAGCGAATATCTGTGGAGTATGTGCAGGTCATTTTTTAATACGGATGGCATACGCCTTAAAGGGATACACCTCTTAATGGACTGAACACAAGACCAAACAGGATTCACAGTTTCAGTACTAGTTCTCTGGATGCCCCTGAGCATCTAACATTTGTACCTCAACCTTTGCACCCTTTGCAGGAAATAAAGAAAATCCTGTTAACCTTACAAGGGAGTATAGTGAGCCCAAATTCAACTTTTTGTTCCCTAGGAACCTGGAGGTCAGTTCTTAGCTTTAAACTTTTTTCAGAACAGCAAAAATGAGTTGACCTGTACTCAAAATCAAGGGTCCTACATTTCCGAGTACTAATACAGTCACACCATTAGATGGCCTGAAAATTTAACAGATTAGCCACGGGTAATGCTAACAGATGGCATGGCAGGGCACACACACGGCAGAGCAGGCAGGCACCACTTGGTCATCTCCCTGCTCTGCTGTTACGCTTGTAGTTCTCCAAAGTTGTATTCAGCAATGGGCATTGTCCCCAGTTTGCACCACTGGCAAAGTCAGCTTTGCCTGGGAATAGGACAAAGACTGAATCCCTGTGCTGTCAAGCAAAAGAACATGGCTCAAAAGCCACTCTGGGACTCATTGTTATGGCTCCTGCTAAGGGGACTGTAAAGTGAAATCAATTAATACCAGAAGCAGCAAGGAAACTGGAAGAGACAGGGAGCAATTAAAGATGCCAGTCAGAAAGAGGCAGGGAAGGAGAGAACAACCCAAGTCATCTTTAAAGGGTCACAAGCACACAAAGAAAAGAGCACAAAGCCACTTCAAAAGGGGACTGCAGACAATTTTCCAAGACAAAACATCTGTTGAGAAGACACTGCCTATATGTTGCTAGGGCAGCCTTAGAAGAAAAAAAGTGCCAGGGCAAGGGAGCACCTTCTCTCTAGCCAGCACGGTGTGATGGCGTGGCAGTACAACAAACCAATATTCAAAGCAACCTTTGCCACCTCTCAATTTCCCTCTGCAAACCCTCCTGTCCTCTCCACCTGTACCCCAGCAGAACAACCTGGCACAACAAGCCCTGCTTGATTCATTACCAGCTTCCAGAGGAAGGAAGATAGTCTTTCACTTGGCTCTGAAACAGTAATAAGGTGGGCATGGGGTGGGAAGGTCTATCAGCCATACTACCTTGTGAGTGAAGTGCACTGATTTTCCCTTCAGAAGAGGTTTTTTCTCATTGCCTGCAGCAGAGCTAGTGCAGTGCCATCTCGTGGTACTTTTGAATGACTCATGCTAGGTAAAAAAGCCAGTCTAAAGCTTAATAAACAAATACCAAAATGGAGCTCACCACACTGCAGTTGTGCTGGGACCAAAGAAGTAACACGAAGGACTGTAAGCAAAATGTCAGTGTGGGTGAACCCACTGACATTGCCATGAGGAGTGGTACCAGGCTGTGGAGATGGCCGGTTTCGAAAAGGTCTTGTCCCCCCGTTCAGACAGCTCACCAGGCACACACCCAAGCAAATGTAGCCTTCCATTTCACACAGAGATCCCAGACAGACCAGGACCAATGACACAAATTCAGGCAGCAACACAAGGTGGAAATATCTGACAGCATAGGGCAGGCTGTATTTATCCCAGAGTAAGCAACACTGCTCACTGCCCACCTGCCATAAAAGGGACTTTGTACTGCAGTGTGGCACTGCATTAAAGCCGTCTCTAATCTTCTGTCTTTACAGCCCAGGAGCACATGCAAAATCCAAAGCCCTAGAATTGCAGAAACTTTTTCAGACCAGCACCTTCCTTATCTGAGATTCTGAAGATCCAGAGAGCTAACATAAACCAGCAGCAAACAGGGAACAAAGAACTTGCCTATAAATATCTCATCACTACATAGAAAGAGAGCTATACAAAAGCATAGGGAAGCAGCCTTGTACATCTTATTAAGTTTCATTCAATGAAAAGTATTTTTAGGATACAGTGGTGATCCCAAAGATTTTCTAGAACTACTTTCCCTCCTTGAGATCAATGCTGGATGAATGGGTGCACAGGAACCAGGCTTGCACATATGCTTTGGTTATGCTCTGTTGTTTTAAGCTACTGGAATGGTACTAAATCCCAAATTAACACAGCCCTAGAGATTTCACTTCACTTTCATACAGAAATGCAAATTCTGGATCTCACAACTAGCAAATGGAGCTCATTGCTGCACCTAAGGTGAGAGCCTCACAGGCCTTTACTGCCTGCACGATGTGCAGTTCTGCTTCTGAGAAAACACACCTGCCCATTCAGCACTAACCCTTCTAGCCTCATCTCTTTTGTGGGTCAGCAGACCTCCCTATGAAGGATTGAAGGTAACATTAACTGAAGTTCTCTGATCAGTGAAGGTAAATGGCAAAGCCTGAAAAGCAGAAAAAGTTTTCTTCAGTTATCTGGCACTAGGCTTTTAATTTGCCAGAAAATAACAAAGAACATGAACTGTGTCCCCACATTTCCTCCTCTTCTCACACATGCCTACATAATCTTTCCTAGTTAGATGCTATGTTGTTTTTTTTGGTCCACACTCAGCACAAACATGGCTCCAAGCAAGCTTTAGGGATGGGAAGAGTGAGCCCACTTGACTCTACAAAAGGCTATAGAGATGCACTGCTTGTCTCTTCACCCTTCACACACTTCCCTCACTCCTAACTCTCTTGTTAATATATTCATATACCTATTGTTTCAATGTGTCATAAAAATCCACGTGCCAGAGGAGGGAGAAGAGAAAGCTGTAAAGACTTTCATTACAATTATTCTCTTCCTTATTGAAAGCTAAAAAAAAAAAAAAAAATCATCAAAGGGAGGATGAGGATGGTGGCAAAGATTGCCAAAAAATTACAGCAGCCTTAGAAGGTGCCTAAATCAAGCTCAGGGCTCTTTCAGCTGCCACCAATAGCTTAAAAAAATCTGTAGAGTAGAACAGTAAATAAAACCCTCTTCTGGATGTACAGTGCAATCTGATCTTTTATTACACATTGCCCCTCCATTTACATTAGCATACAGGTATGCTATATTAAAAAATACATATATGTACAAAAATGCCTATATACACACACATATATATGTACTTTTTAAATTATTTCAAAGCTTTACAGTGCGAAACGCTGTAAACAATTAGAACACTATGAAGTTAAGTCAGGTGAAGTTTATTTCAGCGTCTCTCACCAGAGAAAAATAGTTCAGATGACTTCCCACAGAAAACGGGCAGTATGGAATATCTGCAGGTTTTGTCAGAAGTTTGTCCTAAGCATGGCTCAGGCTTACGCTGTGGTCTCACTCAGACACTCTCCTGGTGACCCACAAGACACAAATTAGCTACCAACAACCTGGGCATATGCGAGACCTATAGGATGGTGTTCCTCTTCTGCAGCCTTAACCAGCCTTTTGCTCACATCACAGAGGAAGGACACGAGGAGTGAGGGTAGTGCTTTGTCCTAGCAGGCTTTGTGGTTTTGCCCCTTGTGAAGGTTGGAGGACATGGACTGGAAAACACCTCGAGTAAATATGTCCTTTCATATTTAATAGACACAAAGGAAAGTGTGGAACAGGCATAGCCTCAAGGAGAAGATTAAATGAATTTATTGTCTGCCTGGCAGAGGGTACACAGAAGGCTAAACTGAACTTTTTTGTGTCCTACTGGCCAGTAGAGATGAAAGTAAATGGGTTGGTTTACTAGGAATAAGTGGCTATAATCCTTTACTGAAAGTGGTTCCATTATGCAGGCTCAAAATTTCATTTAATTTAAAACTGCCATATTCTGGTATGGGTCTTTATACCTTCTCCCTTCTTCATCTCATTATACATCTTAGTGAAAAACAGTGTGCAGGTATGACAGAACAATACCGATTCAGAGGCTAACATGCATGAGCAGCCCTGCCCTGATGCCACAAAGCCACTTCCCTGTGCTCTCACACCACTGCCCCATTGCACACAGCATAGGCTGTGGGCCTCTGTAATAATCTGGGCTGGGAAACTGATTCAGAAGAAAAACATGCATTTTCCCCCTCTCAGCGTCCTTATGAAGGGAGATCAGCTCCCTGATCTGTTTCACTGTACAGACACCCACAGTTTTGCACTGGCACCACTAAGGAGATGGTATAGAGGTAGGAACAAGTAAGACAGGAGACAGCACACTACTAGCAGAAATATGCACATCACAGCACTTCTCAAGTGATAAAACCATGAACTGTATAGTGTCTCTATTCTGTATCAAGTAGACTTCATAGCCTACTTCCAAAACTTTATACTATCATATATTCTCTATATCTTACATGTTAAAAAGGTATTTCTGGAACAATACAAAGAGCTTTTTAAAGTGCTGCTAGGACTGTGTTACTCATTTTTTCAGCCTAAGCACCAGGTGCCTTAGCTATGACAACCCCAACCACAGAGTCCTCAGAAGAAGCCATTAAAACTGCAAAAAAAATTACTTAAAAATAGCATTCCTATATCTAAAAATATGTTAACTCTTATCTCAGACCTTTTGAAAGCTGTAGGAGAGCGTTTATCCCACGGGGAAAAGAGGATGACTTGCCTTCCGAGTGGAACAAAACTCTTGTCTCAAGCTCTGCATGGCTGTAAGTTATCTGACTTGCACCATTTCATACCATTATGTCCAAAGGATTAAAGACAAAACATTGACCATTTTAGGTCACGTTAGTAACTCGAAGGGGAAAAAAAAAAAAAATTAGCTCATTGTAAGAGAGGAAACACTTCCCTGCGAGGCTGATTTTTTTTTTCTTATTTAGTGTCAGATTTATTTTTTTAAAGATGCTGGAATACACTCAGAAAAATAAATTACTGAACAGAAGCTAGTTGACATACGTGTTTAATTGGTATCACATGACTTCTCAGTTTAATATCACCTCTACATCTGTGAGGAGACGTCCACGTGCATCTAATCCACAACTGCTGCCAAGAAACGTTGAAAGAGTAATTTTCTCTGTTTATGTAGGTCCTACCTTGTGTTATTTTTTCCAGATTCAAAACAAGCAGAGGAAGCATCTGTTAACTGAAAAAAAACCAATTCCCAGGGCAGAGAAAACGTTATCCAACATTGTGCAGGTGTTTCAATAATGCACCAAAGCCAGGTTAATTTTACACCTATTGGAAACTAAAGGGCTATGGAAAAGACTTCAAATGACACTTGTATAACGTGTCTCTATCCCACACTTACCCTGCAGCATAATGGCAAAGGATGGAAACATTACTTATATCCCTTGAGAAAGTTCACAATTATGAGAAAATATACAAATCCAAAAATAAAAAGCAAAGTGAAATCTTAATTTTCATGCCAAAAATCTGACTCAACTTCATATTACCTATTTCAGTTAGTTATACAGGTGTTTCAAAGCTCCCTTTACATTCAAGAGCCAGAATGTTGCTAGTGCCCATAAAGCTGCTATTTAGATCTTTTCTCTCTGGCTGTCCGGCCATAATCCAAAATTCAGTCTGAAGTGCTGCATTTTTACCATCACTGCATATTATACTAATGCAGGTAAAAAATCAGTCTGAAGAATATGCTAGCAATTTACCACTGGGATTAAACTGACTCTTTCATTTTTGTTCTTAAAGATTGAACAGTTGGCAAGCACAGCTCTATTTCCCTGTTCTTCCAAAGCCTTAGATGCCAACATAATTCCAGTTTGGTTTCTGCTATGTCCATACATAAGTATTACTGATCCTTGCTGTTCCTTGGACTTTCTGAAGTGCCTGTGACACTAAAAGAACAATGAAAATTTTAATGGAAAAGGCTTTCTGTTAGAGCAACTAACAGAAATGGAAAAACCAAGATGCAGTCAGGTATGCAGCCCCTTCTCCAAGGAGGAGACATTACCTCTTCCTACAAGACTTGATGCAATTATATCCTGAAGCCATCATAACTAAAACAACATTATCAAGAGTATTCGGGTGCTGTTCATAGATTATACTCAGATCACATTCATAAAGGACTGTCTATGGTTAAGCACTTGCTTCGGCCTTTATACTTGTAGCTAGATTTTTCCAGCTTCCCTTTAGGGAAGTTTTCAATGAAATGGCAAGTCCTGCAGTGAAACATGAAAGCAGCAAAACTTGGATCTCTTCTTGGTGTACCACTGGAAGCTTTCATAGAGGATACTCCCCACTGTCACACTTCATCTACTGCATCTACATGATAGACCATGTTTATCTCTTGCAAGTTTATAACTGGGATCTGTCTGCTGCAATACGTTGAACAACTGCAGCTTTTTTGCCAAGGCCTGTCAGTCTTCGAGATCATACAGCTCCCCCTTCAACACAGGACAAGGCTCGTCACATCATCCATCCACTTCATAAGCAGAGCCATAGCTTCAACTTCGAGTTGGTGCAGTCCTGGAACTATGGAGTATTTAAAGTTCTTCAGTCTTTGAGTTCACTCAGCAGAAATGAGTGCATTATCACTGAATACTGTTTCTACTCAACCAAAAAAGAACAGTCTTTTTAAATGTTATTTTTAAAAGTCTGCCACTATGAAAAATATACTAAGTAGAAAATTTACCTCTACAGCTCCAGTTCTCACCAACATCCCAGAGATCTGTGCTTACATGCCTGACAGCAGAATTTAGTCCCTACAATTTAGAAGCAGGCCTAGATCAAAACATAGGTTTTGAACCTAAGGCATACTCTTAGAGACATATTTCTCAAATAATAACTCAAATGTCAGAAAATTAAACTGAACCAACTAGATAAATATTTAAAATTATTTATTGTTAGAGATTTATGTCTAACTGACTAGCTCCACTCAGAAAACAAGTACAGTTTATGGCCTCCCCATATATATCCACTCAGCAGAGTAGAATTCTGCTTCAGGTTGAACTTCTTTTCATTCTACTCATCTTCCCCCAGTTACGCTCATCTACACATGTACATTATTTACAGGGCCTTCATTTACATAGTATTTAAGTACCTTATAATTTTTAATATCAATCAGGGAAGCAATATTTATCCCAATTTTATAGATAACAGCTGAGGTGCTGCAGTGACATGGCTTGCATGCAGCCACCTCAGCAGGCATCAGTGATGAAATCGAACTCAAGGCTAAATCAAGTCTGCACACTGCCTCTCCTTCAAGCTTGTTTCTATGAAGGTTGTTCATTTCATGCTCCTGCTTTCCTAGTTTCTATCCTGAATGTCAGCAAGGTATGTTATCAGCATGGTTTAAAACGCAGTGGATCTGACAGAAACAGTATCTGTCCAGATTATCAAGTAGTAGTGATTGACACCCATTACCTCTGGGCTGGACGTAAGCCAGAGACTTAGAAATGAAAGTTCTTCATCCTTGAAAATGAAATAAAAAGATGGAATCAGCAGCCGACCCTATATTTCTACTACACCACTATCTCCAGTCATCAAAGGTCCAAGCCTATCCCACTGAAAAATGAGGAAGAGAACCTCTTCCAGAATGCTCAGACTGCTGCACTGGTTTGCTGGAGCCACAGAAGAGAAACAAAGGAGCCAAAGGCTGACTCCCCAGTGCCAGATGAGCCTCAACCATGACAGACTGGCCGAGGAGCCAAGCCTTTCTAGTCCCATCATAAGGAATGTGCCAGGGAAACAATGAGCTCCAGTGGAAGTGGCTTCTGGGGTGAAAGAGATTCAATAGCCCCAGAGCAGCTTCTAGGGCTACCCTAAATCCTGTCAGACTACAAAACTCATGTTCTCTGCTTTCTCCTACTTGAAGCTTGTGTGCTGCACCCTTCCAATTCAGAAGTGGCTTTGGTAGGAGTGTAGCTAGTCCCTGGCACCGCGTTGCTTACTTAGAGCAGCAGCAAACACGAGGACCACGGATGACTGCAATACCTACAGCAGGGATGTCGAAGTGCACGTTACCTCTTGCAGAGAGTGTTAACGAGCATGAAAGGGAGTGGGACTGCAGGAGAGCATCACAGTGAAATGAGATTTTGTCCAGAGAAATCCCCCAAGCCTCCACAGGTGTTAGTGTTGAAGGAAGTAGCTTAGAGGCTACCCAACCCCTTATGCCTCCCAGATGGTGTGTAAACAGAGATGTGATGTGCAGCATGTAGGTTTTTGGGCTTTGTTAACAAATAAAAACAATTAATCAAGCAACCAATTCCTAGGTGCTTCCTAGGAGCATTTCCAGTGCTTGCTACGTTGCCCCTTTCAGCATGGATGAGACCCCCTCCAGGCATTGCATAATACTAGCATTTAGATGGTGGTCATGCTAGCAGCTCAGCTTGGGGAGTGGAAAACCAGCAGAGAAGCAGGAACTACTCCAGCACACAAGCGACGGCAAAGCAGAGGGCTGTCTCTCTTTGATGAAAAATCAGATTGATTTCCTTACTGCTTTTTAAACAGAGGCTCGCATGGAGCAGAGTAATTGCTAGCTCTCTATCAGGCAAGTTTTACACCATTTTCAATACTGTCAGATAAAAAAGATAATAAACTCATTTTCTTCCTCTCCTCTTTATTCCCTGACTCACTCTCCCTTGCCTTCTCCTGCACTTTGGCATTCCATCCTTCAAAACCAATTTTCACTCCCTTCACTGATTATTTTTAGCTTTTGCTACTGACTCTGTCTTTCCTTCTCTCTCCTTTGCGCTCTCCTTTCCCCTCTATCTCACTCCACATACTCATTGGCTTCTTCTCTGTCCTTTGCTCTCCTTCCCTCCTCATATCTCTGCTCACTGCTACACCAACACAGAGACAAGTCTTTTCCTCTCTCATGCTTCCACTTGCTCTTCTAGGAGAGACTGTTAAAACATATAAGTAATTATCTGAGCAAAACCTTGACATGCTAAATTAAGAAAACAACATGGGAAGCTTTTGGCACATGCATCTCATGGGCAGGAGTCATCTCTCAATTCACTAATATGCTGAACAGAGCAGAGTGACCCAGACGTGGGAGACACTTCAAGGCCTGCCACTCTCCCACTATTTCATGTACTTCAGTAATGCCATAAGACATCAGCTAATCCACCTGACTTGGAAAGCAGGGCCTTTACAGTGTTCTGGTAAATCTCTCATTTGAAGCAAAAAGCAAGAATTTTGTTTCTGTTTCAGAACATTTCTTGCTTTGCATTATTAATAGTGTTTGGCACGCTATAGCCCTTAGGTAACTAATCCTTACAACCACTTCTCAGTTCCAGCCTGTCAGGCAGGGAAGTGTTATCATTTCAATTTTAACATTACAGACACTCAGTCAGAGATAGCAACTGAGCTGGTAAGAGCCACTGGAAGAGCAATGTCAGTGCCAGGGGAGAAGCCAGGAGTTCCTGCTTCCCAAAACCATTATTTCATCCAATTCTCTGGGGAAGAAGGTGGCACTAATAGCATCTTATTATCATATGTGTAGGAAAGCTCAGTGGGAGGTACAGCTTGCTGTATTCCCCTGAGGAAAGACAAGGAGGTGACCTAGAAGAGGGATCTAAGGGCTCTGACAGGTGTGATATGTGGCAATCTAGAAGCAGCCTAACTGAAGGGGAAGACTTAAAGGGTAAATCCATCCCAGGGATGGAGAGACCCAAGCTGAATCTCCACATTAAATACAGAAACAGAAACACTGAGGAGCATCATGCAGAGATATTGAAGGCAGCAAGACACAGGCTAGCTCAGGTCTGGGTGTTAGTGGGCTCTTTAGAGCATGCACAGTGCCATGGGGAGACAGTTCTGCTGCCTCCAGGTGCAAGACGATGCACCCACTGGGTTTTTCACTGTGCTGTACCACATGAAATAAATAGCATTGGTATTGCTTGGGGGATCCTGCACCATACCCCATCACACAACGCACACATGGTCGTGGATTCAAGCTGGTGCTGTTTTATCTTGACCACCTTAAAACAAAATCTCTGGAAAAGATAAAAATACTAGTCCTAAACAAAATCCATGCAAGCCTCTGTTAGCTCAGTAGAGCATCTGGTTGTTTATATGTGCCATTACAACTTGCTGGAAAGTACTGTCAAAAAATTATTATATTTTAAAATGGGAGCCTTTTAACTCAACATTACTCATCAGAGATTGTCAAAAATTTTCTGTTGAAACATCTTTTTAAATAGATAATTAGATTTTTGACAAAAAAACGATGTGGAAAGCATTCACTTTTCTTGAAAAAAAAAAAAGGCAACAGGTTTTGTTGAAGAAATAAATGCTAAAGACTTTTCAGCATTTGTCTGCAGTTTGGGAGGTTTTAGCAGTTTGTAGTTATAAAAGATCAAGACTCAAAAAATTTTTGCCTGAACACTATAAAGGAATTGCTGAGAAACGCCAACATTCTCCTCTCAAAACAAGCATTAATTTTTTTTGTCAGGACTTTTAATGAAAAAACATTCTCCAATCATGCTTATTAATCATACTTGGAGCAGTTTTAACTTGTTTCATTTAAACGAGCGGCTCCAGTTCATGTTTTCTCTTGTACGTGATGATATACTACCCACTTGTTTTATTCATGCAAACAAGTTTTTTTCTACTATGCTAACACAAAAATGAGTAAACCAAACCATGTTCTGCCTTGCACATCAAAGTAACTATTAGCCAGTTTCTTTCTGGTAACTCTCCTTTGTGTCTTTCTGCAAAAAGCAAAAAACACCCACCTTGTATTTCAGAACAAAGGTTTGTTTTAAAGATTTTTGCAGTTGGATTATATCTTAAGTAAATTCAATAGGAAAACCAGAGCAGGTAGGGAACACTGATGCTTCTTCCACAGATACCTTTCTAACTACAGATTCCCCCTTTACAGCTCTTGCATCCCATATCTCATTGCCAACAACCTGTGTGGAACTGAAGAACAAAAACCTGGTATCAGATTTTTATGAATAACTGGGGTTGTTTAAAACAAGGTAATCTTAGAGGTGCATTTCACACAAAATCAGCTTAAACATGGAATCTTGAAAGCTACGGCAGGAGAATTTTTCTGATCAAGTGTATTTATTAATTATTATTTTCTCTCCTTGTTAATGTAGTGCTTCTGAAAGTTGCCAGGCTGAAAGCCCTACAGACATTAGTCCTATTTATTCCCAAAATAGGTCAAAAACAGTCATTGATGCCAGTTTTCTGTACTCAGCTGCTAGCAAAGGTATTTGCTCTGTTTAACTGTGCTATGGACATCTCACTGCTGTGAACAATATGTGCATGTCAAATCTTTAAAGAGGCATCACATTGTAAAAGTTTTCATTATTTTTATGACCTGTTGATGCACCCTGAGTCTCAAACCCCCTGGGAAGATAGGAGAAGTACCAGTCTTCCACCCCTCACGTTTAATTCCAAACCTGTCGGTAGTTTCCGAGTTGTCGGGTTTTTTGTACAAAACAGGTGTACATACAAAACAAGAAAACATCCTACTGCTCTTTCTGGTGTACACACCTTAAAAAACCCAGAAGAAATAGTAAGGTCATATAGGACCCACATTCCTCTGTAGGAATTTCCAAGCATTACTAGCGTCCTCAGTCTGCAGTTGACAACAGAGACAAGCCTTCATTAGAAGACATTCACTTCCATCAGTCCTCAAAACACATCCAATTCAACACAAAAATACCACCCTGCTCATCTAGCATTTCCACACTCACTCATTCTTTCTCTGTGTATCTTTTGTAAGTATGTACTGACATTCAACAACTGTAAATTAGGTTTGGCTGTGAAACCACAGCAGGAAGCATTAAAGTCACAGTGGGAAAGAATTCAGCTCTGTGTTCAAAAAAGCCTATCTGACCAAAAAAAGAAAATAAAATCTACTGGCAATGAAGAAATTAAAAGAGAAGTGATAGCATACCAGAAACTGGTATCCTCTATCAAAGTGTATGTGTATCAAAAATGGAGGCACCTTCTCTACAAAGATCACATCAGTAACAAACATCTTCATCTGTACAATGGCAAAAATGCAAAGCAGCTTTCTATCTCCCATGAGACAACCTGGGCCTCAGCAAGCTTGCAGGGAGTGAGGTAAGGATTACAGAACAGCATGAGACCACACTGTGCTGCTCTCCTCCTACCCGGGTTTGGTGAGCTCTGTCAGTTTTCAGAGACTGGTGAAAAGCCAGAAGGATCTCTCATATCATTATAAGGGCCCAGAAACAGTTTGCAATGAATAGGCTTGAATGCGGCATATAATTTTTTTTTAATGTACTTCCTTGCATATGTCTTTTTTAACAGCACTAACCAGAACACCTGCCAAAAACTTTCAGATAGATGAGATACTTTCTAGTTGTAAACAAGTGAAAAGAAGGATGATGCCTTTATGCCATGACACTTTTACCTCTTTAAGTAGTTCCTTCAGTATTGCTGACTCCTCATAATTTAAAGGCCTCAAAAACTGCAGCCCTTCCAGTATCCTGCCTATATGTACTCATAGACCAAATCCAATATGCATGGCATTACACATGCCCAAGCTTGTTTTCACCAGTCAAACTGTATTTTAAGAGGATTAAAAAACAAGGTATGTGGGAAAAAAAAACAGCGTGATCTTCACAAGACATTTTTCATATACCCATATATGAGGGGTGCCTCATATATGCCACTAAGGTGATACAGTTTTATTACTACTGCTATTTCCCAACTTGCTCAAAAACACTATGTAAAGAAAAGTCACTCTTCCTTCCTGCAATCTGCTGGGGAGAAGGGGGCAAAACCTCAAAATTAAATCCAAGTTCTGCTCAAGCCTGCTCTCTGCATTTCAGGAGAAGACTCTGGAATCCTCTTCAGAACCATGTTTCTGGGGTTCATCTCAAGCAGTTATCCCAAACCCAGTGCCTCTTTCTTCTTATATTATAAGTAATATATTATTTGTTCTTCCACAAGTCAGCAGAATGAAGATGACCTCTCCTAGCAGCACAAATACCTGCAAAACGTACAGGATGAGGCTGAAGAACATTGTCGAGTAACTGCTGTTTGTGAAGTTTAGTGTGGGTGAAAATTTGCCATACTGAAGTCCCCAGTTTATTCACACAGCAGAAACGGCTCACAGGGTAGCAGCTTTTGAGCACAGTTAAAAAGAACAAGAACTCATCTCAGCTGTGACCAGGAGGGAGCTTACCTGCCAGACTGAGACCAGCGCAGTCTCTTGATTGATTCAGCTCTTGGCCTCTCCTCTAAGACTGCTACAAGGTGCCAACTCTGTAGGTAGCTGTGTGAAATAGTTGGGGAGCTCATGGAAAGAGAAGGGAGAGCACCTGTCTCTCAACACTGAGGCCCTTTGTCGTCCTGTCTGAGCACAGGGTAACTCAGGGATGTTGTATTCTCACTGAGAGCATTTGTATATCAATGTTAAGACACTCATTTAAGGGCGCTAAACCTTGAGAAGACATAGAGAAAACATGCAAGATGTCACCATACATGTGACGAAAGCTACAGATACTGTCAAGCTCTCAGACTATACAATTGCATTGACTTCCACAGCTTTTCAGTACAGAGAACAGTATCCAGAGTTAGCATTAGTAACTGCATAACAACCAAATGTTTATTTATATTCACCTCTTGCACACATGGGACATCTAGGCAACGTGATGGGTTTGCCCTCAGTCCCATATACATGCATGTGTATGTGTATGCTACAGATAATATGGGACACAGTTCGCAAGAATAACTGGAAAGAGACAAATTCTATCAGGAATGAAAAACAAAGATTGCAGAGCTCTTAGGAGGGCCAATTTATTAGTTAACACTTCAACTCAGACGATCACATCACATGGAAGGGAAAGTTGGAGCATTTTAAGTTCTTGCTTAAAACAACAAAACATCAACACCACAGTCCTGTGATGAGCAGAGCACTGGGGACCAAACACCAAGAATCCTGTTGGTATAACAGTCATCCCTCAAACTAGAGGATATTTAGGACTCAAGAGGACATGATAACAGCAGAAGTGCAGGAGGAAAGACAGCCTCGTTCTGCGTGGACTAGTTTAGGTAAGTTCAGTGGGAAAGACAAAACCCTCCTCTGGAGACAAAATGGGACGTGAACTGTGAGGAGAAAAACCCAAGTGAATATCCTTAGATGTCAGTACAGTTTGGCTCTCACTGCCCTGTGAGAAATCATATTCAAATACTTGTAGGATGAAAAGGGAGTACTGAAGAACAAAAAACAAGCAAACAAAAAAAACCCCCACACCCAAAAATAGAGGGGAAAGTAGTCCTGTAGAATACTTATAGAATAGGAAAAGCTAGACAATTGCAATGTAAGGAGATCCTGGAAATGGAAGAAGAGTTTATTCGGACACTGTAAGATTCCTGTCTCTGGGACAGGGGCAGCATCACTCTGTGCCCAGAACCACTGAGACTGTAGCTAAAAATTTCTGCCTGAACAGACTAAAATGCCTCAGCCAGACTGTTTTTAAGAACACACAACCCCCACACACATTTCTGAACTTGAACTGATGTCTGTGGATAAGGAGCTATACTTCTAAATTTATCTCTAGCCATTTATCTCTAGCCACTTAACTAATTCCAAATAAAACACCTTTGATATTTTGTGCAAGCAGCCTGTTTAAATCAAGTGTCCTGAAGAAACCCCTGACTACTGATTAATATCTCAGGCACTCCTTGGCTAAGAGTTGTTGTTTCTTATGCTTATGTATTCTTCATGGATTTTTAATGTCAAACAAGATCTGTCTTCATTTTCCAAAGGGTTAACAAAAATTCCAATAATTAAATTAACAGCAATAAGCTGAGGAGGTCTCCAGTGCAAAGTCTAGTAAATATCAATTCCTTTTCTCCTCCAGGATAATGGACCATCCAAGAAAACTTCCAACTGTCCCCTGCAGGGCTGTAGCTAACAGGCACAAATGTGTATATGTATTGTCCCTCTCTCCTTCCAATCACAGCATGACTCCAGCTCCCTGTGCCAGATGTGACTTTATATAAAAAGGGCCAACTCACTTCTGTTTTTTCCTGCTTTCTCCAAGACTGAATCTGTCTAATATGACAACTGCAGCAAGTCATTAGAAAGTGAAACTTAAAAACATGTTTTAAAAGATCCAAAATACATTCTGGTCCCAGAAAATTAGAACTTACACGTGAGCTTAGCAGAGGACTGAGAACAGTTCTCAAGATCCCCCCAACCCCCTGACATGTGCTTTCTTTCCACCATCCCCTATGAGTGAAATCTCTAGCACAGACAGTCTCTCTCAAATGGTCAATGTTCTTTCTAACAGAGCAGAAAGTATGCCTCCCCTCTCCAGATACCAAAAACCAGTTAAGACTCTAGAGTGGGGAATAACCACCGCAAAGTTAGATCAGCCACAAAAACTTCTCTTGCACCCTTTGCATGGTGCACGATGTCTTTTGTTCTGATTCCCCTCAAAGGAAGGCCATAAGTTGTGAAACGGAGCTTTCAAGACAGTCACACCTGTGCTGGGGAAGCATCCATGACAAGAACCCAGTGCAGCATTTATTGAACAATGCCACCAAGATGTTCTTGATCAATGATTAAGGGAATTGTGCTGCATCCTGAGCAACTGCAATGCCAGTCAAATGTATCAGACTATTTAGGACAGAGCAGGATATAGTCCCAAAGGAGGGAGGCAGCTGCTCCTCTCCCCAGAGAGGGAAACGTGGATTTTTTTTTTCCAACCAGACATCCATTGGCTAACTGCTGCTGAGGGCTTCCCAAAGACATACTGCATCAGCACGTTCACCCATCAGTTTGGTTCTGCTACTACACGGAATAGGCTTGTTTATTTGTGAGCAGTCACAGCTGGAACCCAGGGTATTTGTGTGCCTTGTGCCATTATGTCTTAATCCCGGCAGTGAATAAAATCCACAGCAATTATGAAAATAGTTTGCTCTTGTGATGTAAATTTATAAAGCACAGTGCATGCTATTTGTTTTGCACTAGGGAGTGTATGTTTGTTACTGAAAATATGAAGGTGAAAAATTATTTGTTGATTTCAGCATTTACAAGTTGATTTAAATTCTACATCAAACATTTAGTATAGTGATTTTAAAATTTGCAAGAATAAACAGCAATAATCAATAGTTGCTGAGAACATCCACCTTGCCATGTACTTAAGGGATATTAAGAAAGTGAAGCCTTAAATTTGTCCCTAAGGGAGTGTGAGGTGACACATGACACACAGTAACAGCAAACTAGCTTGATCTTTATCATCAATATTTTTAACATAAAGTGAAAAATACAAGCTTTTTTCAATGTTAACTACATCAAAACAGAAGTGCAAGTGCATAATGAATTATCTGTGCATTACTGTTAATAAATAAACTCTGTGCACTGTTAATAATAAATATGTTAATAACATTTGGTTCATAATGCTGATATTCCTCAGATACTAGAACCGTGTGACAGCTGTGTCTGAATTTTATTCTGTGATTCAACTAGAATAATAACTAACTAGTTATTTTCTTATCTTTTTTAAGTAGAATGTAACAAAAGGTATCCCTGTGATAAAACTAGCACAAGGTTAAGGAAATGACATCAAATGATTATAAAAAGTAATACCATCATGCAGATAACCTCCTCATTGTTAGACTTTGCAGCATGTGTCAAAAGCTCTCTCTACAGTTAATGCACCTCTAAAACTGAGGCTCACGAACTCAGACAAATTTTCCTAACCAAGACATAATTTGCAAGAAATTCAAATTCAAATCACGGCGTGCTCTACCACCCGCTCTGTAGGATGTTGTGACACTGCGGTACTGGACTTTCTGCAGCTCTAAAGATAGAGCCGTGCAGTCAGAGTCCAAGAGCTGCCAAAGCAGCGCGTGAAGGACCTGAGCGGCCCCAGGCAAGAGCGCATGCAGAGTAACTGCTGCCCACAGGATCCTGAGGCTGAAAGCATGGGGATGGGGGCAGGATGCTGACATTATGTTGTGTGCAACATTAGATCTTGCTCAAAAACTTATCTTGTAATCAAACTCTTGAAGAACAAACCTGTCATAGGTGCCCTCTGGAGCTTGGCTGGTAAGAAAGCAGAAGCCCAAGCCACCTCTCAACTTGGGTGCAGGCAAGCCCCTGCCTACCCAGCCATGGCCACCACCACGTGGCTCCTGCTGCCTCCCAGAAACATCAGGGGCTCACGCTGGGCAAATGCATTGACAGTGTCTCCTTGAAAATGCCCCAGCCTACATGCTGCAAGTCTTACTAGCAAGGTGCTAGTCTGCCCTTCTGCAGAGGAAATGGACATGGAGAGAGGACATAAAGGAAGCAGAGCAAAGATGAAATGTAGAGACATGTTTCATCCACGTAATATAAGAAGTTCTCAAGAACTGCCTTATTACATACTTTCTAGTAGCAAATTGCTGACTCTGTCTCCCTTAGGGAGACACGTTCAGTAAAAAAAATACCCATATCCGATACCCGAACATCAGAGAGATGATGAAGCCAATGAAAGTACAGGAACAGGGCTGATGGGAAGCAGTATGAGAATTTAATAACTATATTGACTATTATAGGAAGGATTCAAAATGACTTTTTAAAGGAAGGATTTTAGAGGCTGGCTGTTGTGACTTTTGCACGGCAACTTCTAAATCCCATTAGGGAGTTATAGAGGAATTTATTTGTTTCTTTAATTGCTATGGATTAGAAGCAAATAATGGAAAAAAACAAACTCAGAGTACTAGTTCATGCTACAGTTTGGAGACAGGACAACAGATAAGTATGGTTTCTTTTAAAACATATACATTTGAAAATTCAACTCATTGCATGTATATGCTCTTGTGTGTAATTACAATCCTCAATCTTCTCCTGAAATACAAGTTGGTTTTCCTATGTTTGGTCTACAGGGAGTTCTGAAAATAAGCAATAATTTTTTTCTAAAAATTCTGGATTATCCCAGATTTCTCTAATGTGCTCTCATAAAAATAAAACTAGGTGTGACTTGATGACAACACTGTCAAACATCTTGCTAGGGCATGCAAAACATCCATCTGAACTCAACAAGATGGTAAAGCCTATGTTGCCTGAAAAAACGAGGTTTTGCCTGCAGTATAATCATGTTCCATTTGGAGTAAACCAGAGTTTCACATTATAATCTACTCCAAAATCCGAAACAGGCCTGTGACGGTAATCATGCTGGTGTGAAAGAGGCTGTTTCAGGACTGAAAATAGGGAAAGGGGACAAAAGCATATTGCAGAGCGCAATAGCAAATATTAGGGTCTATTAGTCCTTCTACACTTGCTAAGAGTGGATACCAGGCAGCAACTGCTGCCACCAAATGTTGCTCCCAAGCCCTCTACCAGCCCCACTAAGGCCCCCCCACCATAGTCCACGTTGTCCCCCATATCCCTCTGTGAGATATGTCAGAAAGCACATAAAGAAGGGACAACATGCTTTTAATTGAACGTTGCCTGCCCAGCTCTAGATGGTAGTTTATATGGTTCGTACTGAGAATTATCTAGAGCTCTTTGCCCATTCATCCTGCTGAGAAGTCAGCTTGCCACTACTCACCTCTCTCAGATCAAAGGAAACTCAATGTCTTCTCTATCCTTTGACCATCACCACAGGCAGAAGCAGGGAAATGAACCCAAGTATCTGAGATATCATTGTTTAAATAACTAAAAATTCTCTTATCAAGGGGTACCTGGCACCAGCCTCTTCGCTACAAAAGAAAAAAACCATCAGGCAAAGAGAAATCAGCTGGGAAATCATCCCGTAGTTACATACAGAAAAAACAGGGATATGCCTATAGATACTAGATAATTTAAAGTGAGAAAGACTATAAAATTGATGCACTTGGGAAGGAGGAAAAAAGCAGGAAAGGTAAAGAAATATAATTCAAAATGTTTGGAAGGTAGGAGGGAAAGGGAATTCTACCTAATGAATGATCCACTCCCCCAGATCAATACTCAAGCTCATGCTGCGAGATCATTATTTCAAATAGCATTTCTAAAGGAATCCCAAGTTTTGCAATGCATGCTACAGATGTAGCTGTAATTATGACTACTCATCTGGAGAGAGAAATTTGGTAGTCAGGAGGTCCTTTAACTTCGGCTGCCATTTGCCACGTCTCCCAAAGCCAGTTCACACCAAGGTCACAAAGACAGTTTCCATCTATCAGCTTTTGTGCTGCTTCATCTACTCTGGGAACAAAATATGGGATTTTCAAGGTTTGTCTGTGATTTTCAGGGTCGTTTGTGATTCCAAGTAGTCCCAGTGCTTTTGGAAATCAACACAGTATGGTAATTTATCCCAGAATTATAGTTCTCGTGCTTTTGGAACATCAACATCTACTCCGTGTGTGGAGGAAACTTCACACGTAGCAAAAAATATCCAGTACTATGGCACAATTTTGCACGCAGCCTTTTCTCCATGTGTTGGTTCCTAGCCACAGTTCTCTCCTCCAGTGAGAAAGCAGTAGCATCACTGAAAATCTCAGGTCTAACTAACTCAGAAATAACAAATACAGCCAAATCTGCCAAAGGGACACCTTTATTGGGCAACTGCCTATACTAGGAGGTATTGATGCACATAACCATAGCCACATGCTGACAATCTTACCTAGGCTGCTGAGGAACATTGAGCCCTTTCCCACTGACCATTAGGCCCTTTCAAGCATACTTCATGTCAGACATCTCAAAATCATGTACCCCAATTCATTTCCTTCTGAAAAAGCACATGCTTTTATAAGTAAATATCTCATTGGTGTCAAAACCATACTTTCTATCAAACCTAACAGGGCAGCTTTCTCCATGTGCTTTTCGATGGCTGCCTAAAAGTCACATTTTTCCCTACAGCCACTAATTTTGTATGCGGAACAGAAGGTGTAAAATATGCTTATGAGGTGTTTGTCTCTCCTTTGTAAATATAGCCTGGAATTCTAGTATATGCACCTGTTCTTAGCACCGAAGAGTTCAAGGACATGGAAAAAAGACCATCCTGCCTTCCCATTTCAAGGCCCAGGGCTAACCAAAGCGTCATGACTTAGAAATGGATGGAAAGCGAAAGCAGCATCCTGGACAAAAGGATTTACAAAAGAATTAATAAACGACTATCATTTCTCTTGACTCAGAACTTTTCTGGGTAAATTATTACTCTTTAAAGCAGTGCACTAGGAGTAAGTTGCCTGATTCCCATTAACATTAGTAGCAATAGCATAGCATAAGCTTTATGTGCCATTTCTGAGGATTAATCACAGAGTTGTATCTGTAGGGCACTTGCTTTGAACTCAGCAAATCTGCAACAGAACAACTCTTCTTTGTCAGACTCTTCTTTGAAGAAAAATCACAAGAAAGTGGGTGGGCTGCCAGCTAAGCCCCTTCTTAACCCATCAGCACTTCCCTCATAACTCTAACAGAACAGTAGAGCAACAAGTGAAAACATTAAATAGCTCTCTCTCGCTGCATCTCCAGTAATATTAACCAAGGCAAGGAAGCAAGAAGGGACAATTTTTTTGGAGCAGGAAGAAAGGATAAAAGAAATCACACAAAAATAATGTAATAAATGTGCTATCAAGAAGAGATTGGGGTGGGTTTTTTTTTAATACAGGATGAAAGCTGGAACACTTGAGAATAATTTCCATGTATGGATTTGGAAATCTAAAAATAACACCTCATTTAATACAAAAAGCGACAACAACTGACCCTAGAATAGATGGTGATGAATACAGTCAATATGAAATTTTCTCTATTCTCTCTTCCCTTCAGTGCTTGCTGGCACCTTTCCCCTAGCCCACCCCTTGTCATTTCCCTAAAGAGGGAGGAGAGGTAATTATTTCTGAGCAGCCTCAAAGTAGCTCTGGCAGGGCAGGACAGCCACGATGGCTAAGGCTTCACAGGAGAGCAGCTTCGTCAACTCAGGGCTTGTTATTGTTTGCCTGAGGTGCTAAGATTTTGTCTCACTTGATGCCACAGTGAAAAATTTCCACCTCCTGTGGTTTCCACATGATGTCACTCCATAAGCTTTTAGACCTCCCTTTTCACAGCTCTTTTGTTCTCCTCCACTCAGTAGCAGTACCTCTCCCTGGCACAGACTTTCGGTTTGGTAAAACCCCCAGAAGGACCCATGCAGGGGCACCACCTGCAAAGAGGGGAGTGCAGGGATGCAGCCAGCTCTTGAGCCTCAGCCTTCCCCTCCCACGAGCTGGAGACAGGCCCATGACCCCTCTGCACCACTCTGGCTGTGCCACAGCAACACCGTCAGCCCACTCCTCAGGCAGCCTGCATGTCTTCAGCTTACAGAAAGCCAAAGTCACCGACTCTATGCTTAACACTGTTTCTCCCTCTTCTCTACTGAATTAGAGCTGACCAGAGGACTCTTGCTCTCCAGTGAAATCTACTGGTGCAACAAGTTCTCGGGGCCACGTCTGTCAGGCTCAGTTACAATACACTTGCATGGGGGGCCAAAGTGCTTCCTAGACAGCTGTATGATCAGAAGCATACGAATGCATCACACAGACACTCTTTGCCCCAAAATTAGCGGCTGGGTATAGCCAAGGACCTGAAGATTGGGGCCACAAGTTGAACATGGGTGCTAGTCTACAGGATCTAACCTCCTCCAGGAGAGCATGACACTGAAGCAACACATGTTCTGACATAAGTGGCAGCCCAGGGAACAGAGCTGCGTGGCTGCAGCTGCAATAGTGCTACGCTTCGGGAAAAGCAGGGCAATACTTCAGGGGAAGGCTCGATGCACAGCAGCAAAGCTGTCTGAAGACAAGAGAGTGCACCACACGAACAAGGGATCAACTCTTGCTAGAACAACAGTTTGTACACTGCGATTAAGCACAGTGGCGTGGCTGTAACTGGGAAAAGTGCCCAGTACTTGCCTGCAGTACGCCCGGTTTAAGCCGGTGCTGTCAAGTCTCTTGCTTTCACAAGCAATACATTATTTCAGCCTTCCCACATACACATAACCCCAAATAAAGAGAAAACTCATCTTATTGCAGGAGCCAATGTTCTGTTCCTACTGTCTGTTCATTCACACCAGAGGCCCACCAGAACAGTCACATCCACCTGCATCTCATTTAATTTTACTGATGATGCCAGCGTTGTAGCAAAACCAACACATTGAATTCAGGACAACTGAAAAATCAATTTTCCACTCCTTCATAAGAGGAAGAGAGTCAAGCATCAGCTATTGATATTTTCCAGCAGTAATATTGCACTTAGGCTGCTTATTCTCCTGTGCTACCTATTGTTTATCCATCCTAGACATTCACATACAGGTGGGTATAAGATAGGTATATACACCAGCTCCATGGACTAGTGCCTACAATAGTGTTTTTATAACTTGGTGCTCTAAGTAGCTAGTGATCCTACCAGGACAACTATTTTCTTGACAATACTGTGTACTGACAGACCATTTAAAACTACTTCACCAAGACCTATGTTTTGATACTTGAATGCAACAGTGACCAAGCCTTTCAATACGTAGCGCTCGGTCAGGAAACAAAGTCCAGTGAATCTCACACACTGTCTAGTCATGCTGCCTTCAAGCTATACCTGTAAGGTTTGTTGGGGTTCAGTGCACTGGCATGGCTATGCCCCACATGGTTGACTGAATGATCTAATGACACCTAAATGAACTAATCATCCCACTCCTAGACTTTAATGTAAGTCAGTGCACCAAATGTGTTGTATTACTGGACAGCTACATGTGATCGTAGAATGGTTAGAGTTGGAAGGGACCTTAAAGATCACCTAGTTCCAACACCCCCTTACATGGGCAGGGACACCTTCCACTAGACCAGGTTGCTCAAAGCCCCATCCTACCTGGCCTTGAACACTTCCAGGGATGGGGCCTCCACAACCTTCCAGGGCAACCTGTTCCACTGTCTCACCATCTGCATAGTGAAAAATTTCTTCCTGAGATCTAATCTAAACCTACCCTCTTCCAGTTTGAAGCCATTATCTCTCATCCTATCACTACATGCCCTTGGAAGAAGTCCCTCTCCAGCTTTCTTGTAGGCCCCCTTCAGGTACTGGCAGGCTGCTATAAGGTCTCCCTGGAGCTTTCTCTTCTCCATGCTGAACAACCCCAACTCTTGCATTGTTAGTGTTGGGTAACTGTCCTCTGTGTTAAACAGGAGTAATTCCACTCTTCAGAAGTCCTTTATGCTTAAAGATCAAGTATAGTATCCAGATACTGTCTCAATGGGAACCACGTGAGCACCTAAGACAGCAATGCAATTGGATCACCAGCTACCAAAAATCAGCATCACCCTTCAAAGTCAGGCTAGTGATCTTAATTTATACCTTTAACATCTGATTGAAAAATGTTTTTGTTTCTTTTTTTGTTTGTTTCTGTTATAATATTTATGTCATTAAATGACCACCAGGCAGAAAGCAAAACTGTCTGGGCAACCTGTTCCAGTGCCTCACCACCCTCAGAGTAAAAAATTTCTTCCTAATATCTAATGTAAAATCTACCCTCATTAAGTTTAAAACCATTACCCCTCATCCTGTCACTACCCTCCCTAATAAAGAGTCCTTCCCCTTCTTTCCTGTAGGCCCTCTTTAGGTACTGGAAGGCTGCCATAAGGTGTCCCCAGAGCCTTCTCTTCTCCAGGCTGAACAACCCCAACTCTCTCAGCCTGTCTTCATAGCAGAGGTCCTCCAGCCCTCTGATCATCTTTGTGGCCCTCCTCTGGACTCACTCCAACAGATCCATGTGATCTGGTAACAATCAACACTACAGATGTTGACTAATACCAAAGTATGGTCCTATCCTCATGTCACCTGCAGCTCTGCCCTGGATGCTGTGGTCTAGGATGTACATATGCCCAAAGCTGTATGGCACTGCAGCCAGTGTCATGGACCACTGGTAAATAGCAAAATAACAAACCTAGCCCTAGTCAAATAGTTTGGCCAGGATCCTCCACACACATGCCTCAAGGTACATCTACCTGTTGTGTGATCCTCATGTCTGTGCTAACATCATTGTTCTCATGGAGGGTCAGTATAAATAACATGCAGGCAAGAACTCTCCTATGTGTCCCTTGGTACTTTGGTTTTGGGAGCTGCCCGCTAGCTATTGGCATCAAACATACTTTTAATTGCTGTTTTTGTTTTGTCATTCAGTTGAAATGAAGAGATTGATCTCTATCGATCTGTGGAAAGGCTCGCTTTGTTTGCTTAACCTTTCTGTTGCTTATCAGGGTTGTGCCAAGAGCTTGACACACACAGACTGAGAAGTAAATTTAAAAAAAGTAATGAGTGAGTGATGGTAAACTTTTGCCAGTCTCATTCACTATCAAACTTTACTGCAAAAGGAAAGTCAACAGCTTCTGGTTATTGTCTCAGCGGTGCCAGCGATGTCAGGAATTTGATTTTCACATGAATCTAATGCATCCACACTGACACATAATAAACAGAGAAGAGAGGTTCTCTGTAAGCAGAAGAGCATCTAGGCATCACATTTTTATTTCCCCCAGCAGCTTTTCCATTATTCTCTGTTCTCTCTTTTAGCTTCTCCCCAGGTGTTTACACATACCACCTTGGCTTCCTTATTCATATTCTTGAAGGCATCACTAAAAGCTCATCCAATTGCATCCTCAGAAGAAAAAGAACAGAAAAAAACAAACATCAAAAAACCACCACAGTGTCCCAGTCATAATACAAAGAGTTCTTCTCTTCACTCAGCACTCTCCAAGGCTGTAAGAGTCCTGCTCGTATACCTGGGAGTGTTTTCTCTGCTCGTGCTTACAAAGAAAAAGGAATAAAAGACTTTGAAAGCAGCAGTGTTCTTCCAGCTGCCAACCATGCCACTGAACAGCCACCCATCAGATGTCTTTCCCTTTCTATCAACATCAAAATGAAGGCAGCTGCAAAGCAGGTGGCTTTCTGCTCCAAACTAGTTCCCCCCAACTCCATCAAGATGAGATTGCTGTGTGGGGCAGAGCTCTCTGCAGATAACTTGGGGTCGTGTTAGCATCCTACCTATATCCTCTTTGACTGAAGCTCCTTCTGCCAACTTCATAGCCAAGTCTCCAATTCTTATAGGCCATTGCTGCCTGGGGATTAGCTATCCCTTGTCCCCCACTCAGGGGGAACCCTTTCAGCAAATGCATCTCTTCTGGGGACTACACCACCAGGTTTAGGGGCTTCCCAGACCTTACTACAGGGTTTTAGTCCCTACAACAGAATCTACTATGCCTTCTCTAAGTGTTGCTTTTGCACAGCAACACATCAACTCTTCTGCTCTTTAAGAAAAGGACAGCCAAACACTCATCACGAATCCAATAAGATGATGACAAATGGTCTCTCTTTTATGGCTAGTAAAATTCTGAGTCCCCAGCAGTGATAAAAAAAGAATATCCTTAAATTACACTTGGTGTCATCCGACTGCCATAAAATGGGGATTCACTTACCTCTGGAACTCTGCTCTCTTACTTGCATAGGGGATGCCTTCCCATGGAAAGCCAAGGCCAGAACCATTAATCAAAGAATCCTATGAACTAGAAGCCAGGGAGATATATCAAGTGATCTAATCCATATATTTATCATACAGATTTTCAAAATGCTCCTGCCTGTGCTATCCTTGGTCCATCAAAAAGCTTCACCTAGCAGAGCTGTCAATTCAGGTCTTCAGAGAACCACTGATTCCTCCTAGAAATCTTTGGGAGGACTCCTCTGACAAGCTAATCCTATTGCCATATCAAGTAGTTTTTGCATTTCTCTGCCCTGTTCCTTGTTACAAAACGCATTTGCATGAATTGTTTGCTTCTTAAAAAAATTCTCAACTCCTTCCACATGAAAAATCTGGTCCTCCCTGGAAGCGATGTCACCACAGACTTTTCCACTTCATCAGCTGAAATCAGTACAGAGAGCTAGTGCTCCAGTGAAGGGTTAAATGTCAGAGCCAAAGCTTATTTACTGAATAAAAATCCTGCTTTCATGCAAAGATCTAAACAGCAATAAAATACATCAGAAATAGTCAACACATAGGTCCTGATATGCCAAGTTCCATGACAGATGAAGATACTCCTGAAATGAGCCAAAGACCAGTTCAACTTAGGTTTGGAGTAAATCACAGGTAGCTCTAATATACCCTGGCAGCGGGTGGTTCACAGCTAGTAACCATGGTGCAGGACTATACCTGTCAATTAATCACTTCCTCACCCATGCCATTTTGGGATGAGGTGCAGAGCTGGCTGTGGCCACTCTGCTGGCCAAGGAGGATTCACCATACAGGACAGGTTCTCCCCAGGCCATATCAGGAAGACCATTTCAAAATTACTTGCCTAGAGTTCTCCATTCAGCGTGCATGTCTTCTTCCACATTATTTTATGGTTCTGTAATAGGACTGATAATTATTATCTCTCAAAACGTACTCATTTGATTACTTTTCAAATAAAATGACAGTTAAGATTACTTGCAGGTAAAACTGAGTACCAGTATGTTATTCTTGCTGTGCATATCAGTTGTCATGACAATCAGTGAGGACATTAGTTTAGAGTCCAATTCATATGTGGCAGAAAATCCACAGCACCTACACATATTCTAATGGAGATAATTTTGAAACAATTATTGATTCTAGTTGCTAACCCTCAGATATCACCGAGGACCTGGTTTTCAGCAGGTGCTAAGGAATCCCCACTTTGTATACCTTAATTCACTACCAGCCTTTTAAGGTTCTTTTGCCATTATTTCTAAGGGAAAAATCACCACTAATGTATGTAATGGATTCTGGGTTTGGCCAGTAAGCTTTCACTTGAAAATTATTATATTTTTTTAACATCTTTAGAAAACCCATTATCCTTGATATAGGGTTTTGCAATGGTCTTTTCAGGAGATACGCTGCATAATCTCTGGCACTACAGGAGGCAGCATTGTCTAGCACTTACAGCAGTGGGAGTCCAAAGACCTGAGTTCTGTTTCTGGCTCTCCCACTCACTCTCTGCATGACATTTAGCAGGTCAATTAATTTCTCTGTAACTCTTTTTCTGCATGTGAAATGGGTGTACTTGGGTTGTATTCCTCCTTCGGCACCCTGTTTAAGTCAGAAGGATATTGAGTGAAAACCATTGCCCAAGTGTTTCAAGGTGCTAGGATGGAAGGTGCACTACACACTGTCAGCAGCAGCGTTAACAGAAGAGTGTAATTGTCGAATCTGTTCATTTTCACTGAAATATCAAAAAGTCTAAAATCTCAAGGAGCACTTCTCTTTTTCTGATATCTGTTGAGTATTTTGCACGCAGATGCTGATTTCACGTTATTTTTATCTCAGAATATCTATTCTTGTTTCAGTAGAATTATTATTCTGGTATAAATATGAGCAGAACCAAACTCTTAGTCCCCAGCTTATTGGTCCCTTCTGATTAGGATCTTTGTGTATATGGATTCATGCCACTACTGACTTCCTCCCAATACTGGAAAAAAATATTAAGCCTTGCCTTGGCAGTTTAACAGTTTTCTTCCAACGGCAACACAATCAGGCATGAGAGTGAGTTACAAGGAACGGCATTACATCATGCTCAAATATGTGATTATAACACGCTGCAGAATGGATTCTACAAGGAAGACTGATCTAGTATGTGCCTATGATAAGTGAAGAGCAGCTAGTACTGAGCTAATGTATTGCTAAAGATTGTATCAGATAAAACCAGTAATTCAGCCACCTCCATGTCCCCTCCCATAAAAATTTAATAAATCCAATCTTATGGGAGGAAAGAAAAGACAGAGACCCTACTGAATTATTTACAGCCTTAGTTGTGTATGGCAAAGAAGCCCCTCTTAGGTCAGTAAGTGATATTCTTCCATTGATTTCCTTCTCTCAGAATACCTAGGTGAGAATCAAGTTTGGGGGAATAAAACCCAAACGAAATAGGGATGTAAAGGGCAAGCCAGAAAAGACACAGCTGATGGAGGCAGAGATGAGAAAGAGCTTGTATTTATGAAAGAGATATTGATCAATTGCACAGACCAGTGGCAGATAGACTCAAATTAGCTGTCATAATTCCAGTGATGCAGAGGCACACGCGGGCTCTAGCGCCATTAAATATAACCTACATCCAGAGCAGCCAGATGAGATTTGTGAGACTGAACTCTGAAGTCCCACAGGAGATACCTGCAGTTGATTTATATTCCTGATTTCCTATTCCCTCACCAACTGTGCAATCAGTTCCTGGAGGTGGGCAGGGAATAATTGAACAGCTAAACTGTGATTCACCCAGCCAATTAAGGAGTCTTGGGATGGGCCCTAAGACAAATCTTTCAGCTTCATCCAGTCTTCCTGCACAAGAACTACATTCAGCTGTGACAATGTGGCCAAAACCATCACGGCTCAGTTAACAATGTAAGAATTTGGGGATGTAAAGCTGCATTATAATTTTCACATATTAATATTAACACATTTCAGACCTTTTCAAAGTAGCAGGTAGGAGGATGTCCTGGTTGTACATGAGGATCAGGTTTATTCTGTAATTCAATGTACAAAGAGCATCACTGCAAAACAGTAATTAAAATGGCAACAACTGCCTAGTAGCTATCAACATCAAATCACCTACATCTTTCAGCCTGCAGCTTCTGTCAGGGTCAAAGCCAGGCTGTTTGATTCAAAGTTTGTTGGCATTTATCTCATGCTGGCTGCTGTGATGTTCCCTTGTGGATGGTGCGTGGTTTTGTGAACAAATCACAATAATCTCATTTCCAAAATGTTCCACTTTTAAGTCTTTCTTCTTGCACTGAAGCAAGGAAGCACTTACTTCTCATTACTAACCCAATGTGTGGCATGTGGCATGTAATCACCTTGAAATATTTAACTGGCTGGCTTTCATCTCGCTAACAGTGTGGGGTGGGGCATCAGACTAGGGTATAAATATACTGGGATATAAATCATCATAAACCAGGCATTAAATCGGTATATAAATCAAAAATTATAGAAGTCAGATGGAAGAGATCCATTAGATCATCCTGTTTGTTCTTTCCTGTGTTCTCACCCTAAGAAAGCACAAGGCATCATTCTTGATTAGCCAAGAGACAGAAGAACGCCCATCTCTCCCCCTCTGTGTCTCTCAAGAGGGAGAGAAGGGAAACAAAGAGCTCTGTATGCATATTAATAAAGCTATATTTTGACTGGCTGAATGACTGGAAATGATTAGCAATGGTATGTTTTACCTGTCAACATCTCCACAATGCAACAGGCAAAATGTCTCAAACTCCTTTGCAACAAATAACCAGTAAGGCTGGAGGGGGTTTGCTCTCAATTTTCTTGCACTCAGAACAGCCTCATAAATACCCTAAGATTCTTTTCAATTAGGAAGATAAAAACATGTCTTCTTTTTTCCAATATAACAGTGGGAGACAATGTAAAACATTGCCTAAGCCAAGGTGAATCCAAATGCCTGCACTTATAACAAAAAACAAAAGCAAACAAAAAAATATTAAAACATTATGAAAGCTGCTGAGTCAAGCATGTCAAAGTTAGGAAATACAAGAATGTGACCCTTTGAAAGGGTCAGTGTGAAAGGTAAGAACACATGCAACACTGTAGCTAAGAGCAGTAGGAGCAGAGATCAGTCAGCTGACACACACCTCCTCCTCCCTCTCACACAACCGCTTTCTTCTACATATACCCCAAAAGTCCTTGGTGATGATAAGTCAATTAGTCTAAGAAATCTCATTAGAGGTGGTCCCTAGGCATGGTTTCCTCATTTACTCTGGCCCAGTGTGAGTTGGGTGACCATTTGAAGCCTGATTTACAAGGTGTGGACCATCTATAGTTGCTCTGAAAGTCAATGGGGGCTGTGCTCTAAACATAGAAAGGCTATTTAATGCTAAGTACTGTAAAACCCAAGTCTTCATTTCCAACTGGACACCTAAAAAAGCCCAAGAGAGTTAACTTTGATTGCCAGGCCTAAAATGGAAATTATTGCCCACCTCAAAAGGTTATTACATATTAACATATTTATCTTTATATGCCATGCTTCAGTACAGTAATTAGAAACGTGACAAAGTTCGTGAAGTGGTTAACTCTGTCTTTGGATCAGGAGTTGTGTATTCTGCAATAAAGAGGCAGCAACCATACATTAAGCAAGGAAAAAGAAACCAAACATTGAAGACATCATTGAATGGAAACAGAATATCTCAAATGTATGGAACAAGGCAAGGGTCCTGTGGAAAACACAGTATGTGATTTAGTAATTAAAGACTTGATAATGAGCATGCTCAGAGGAGATAAATTATGGTCAAGCATGCAGCCTGAACTGTGTCATCTCCTAACTTTACATCCTTCTGTTTGCAACCTAAAATAAAATCAGATGAGCATTTTTTAAGTTCTTAACTTTAAAAGAAACAACAAACTGCAAAAGCAGGAATCCTAGTGTGGGGTTTCTTACTGATTCAGAAGAGTGGCTAGTGGTTCGTCAGCAGAACAAGACTCTTCTGATTCACCTCTGAGCCCTCTGTTACGTCAACTGGTGGTAGAAGCTGCTGGCTGAGGGAGCAGGATGATACCTCCCCCTCTGCCAGAGTTTCACAGGTGTGTTAAGTGGTAGATGTAGAGTAAGACTCCCAACTTGTGCGCTTTGAACAGGGCTTTGGAGGGGATCCTCCCCTGTTCATTCCTGCCCTCCTTCAACACACACAAACAGAGAGCTTGGTCATTTTTACACCGTCCCTTCCAAATTGTTCCAGTTCATCGCTCCAGCCCTTATCCCAGTCTCAGTGTTCAGTAATCCTTTGTCTTACCTCTCCCAACTCACCAGCACAAAGTTTCACGCCTTTCCCTGTCCTCATTTCCTCCCTTCCCAAATCTTAACCGTGTTTCCTACTCAGACACCCCTGTCAACTCAGGACTGGGAGATCTACTGACCTCCTCCCTTACTCCTGCCCTGCTCTTCTGTCTAAGAAGCAAAGGTAGTATGGGAAATAAAAAGTAGTATGCAGTTGGGAAAGCTATTCACTAGCGTAGGTATTAAGGTCACAGCCATATTAGCAGATCCTAAGATGAAGCCTGGCAGAAGGCAATAAAATCCCTTACAGATTTCAAAATAGGTCTTAGATTTTTATGCCAAAAAACCCCGTTTTTATATCTTAGCTTGAAATAGCAGGATATGAAGAAAACCCTACAGCAGAGAGAGAGGGAAATGAGAAGGTCTGTCACTACCACCTGGTCATTAGCTATGGGACTGATGAATATGATGGAGATCCAACAACACTAGACCTCCAGGCATATGAGCACCTGCTGCCTGACTAACCTCCAGGATGCCTGCCCTGTCTGCTTTAATAACCAATGCATTAAAGAATGACATCATATTGTCAGCCAAATGGCACTGACCAGCAGGACAGTGTCATACTTCAGGGTGTACCTCCATCTGGGGGGTCAAGGTAGCTAATTAAAAATGAAACAGCATTTCCTTGTAGAGGAAGATAGGAACGGAAGGAGACCCAAGGGAGTGTGGGAGAGAGAGTGGAAGAAAGGAGCAAGAAAAGTGGGATGCTGCCTACTTATTTCAAACACTTCTTTCAGTAGTACCCAGGAAAAAAACAAAAGCAAAAATTCTCTCGGGTCAGCACTTAATACAGACGCAACAATGAAATATTTATTGTTGCTTATAAAAGCAGACAGGGTCAAGCCCATGAGCCTACTGGTGTTACTAATGCATTGTCAAGCTATCAACTGAGCTTCTGTACAAGTCTCAATATCTTGTTTCATGGAGTGAAAAGGCTTGGGAAGCCTGTAGAAATAAGAAGTGTAGACATGATAGTCTTTTCCAGAGTGCTAATTGTTGCCACTGCCATCAGTAGCATAACTGACCTCCACAAAAGGAGATTTTTCCAACCCCCATTCCCCGCCTCAGTAGATTTACCGGTTGTAAGGAGATATTTGAGTGCTTTGTTGGCCTAAATGAGGAAGCCTTAATCTCCTGCAAAGTTTGGACCATTAAGGCTGATAAAATCCATTCAGCTTTCAGTGTAGATGCTATATGAATTAAAATATTACCACTTGCTACATCCTGTAGAAATCCTTCATTTCCTCCAATACTTGCTTCTCTCAGAATGTGCCAGGCTGTTACTTTTGACTTTACAATTCATTTTTTGTGCAAATGGCTTTCAGACCACCACAAACACAGGATTATTGCAGTTTTCAGCAGCACAGTTGAACATTATCATTCCAATCAACACAAGGCATTACGGTTCCTCTTCTCCTGACAATGCAGCTCCTCATGCCAATGCTCTAAATTCAGATTCCCACATCCTGTGGTCCCACAGCATAAGTGAGGGGGTAGGAGACAGGCAAAGGAGATCCCACAATGCCAGACAAAAAGCATTTCCAAAAAAAGCAGGAAATTTTAAACACTTCTCAGGAAGCATCAGCTACCTATTTGTGAACTGGATCTTTCTAAAGCAGTCTGGTGACACAATTTCTAAGCTGTGCAGGAAGAGATCAGTTACCATAGCAATTCCAGCCACTTTCTGCCCAGATGCAGCACTCTCCATGTACCTGGACACAAACCACGGCTACTGTGGAAGACAGGCCTCAGTAGCAATGGCAAGCTGGAGAAGAACAGACAAACAGAAATTTCCTCTTTTGTGGCCACATTTAATCCAAAGTACAAATTCAGGGTTGTGTTATATAGGGAGGAAGGAAAAATAACAGACTTAAAGACCCAGCTATCTACCTCGCATGATAGGCTCTGTGAGTCAGAAAAATAAAAGCTTTTGGAGAGAAGGAAGAATTTTTCATCTCTGTTCTGATGTGAAGACTTTCATGCGGTATAGCACAAGGCACTGGGAACTGTGCCATATAAAGGCTCTGGGCACCATGCAGCATTTGTCCCATTTCAGCTACCAAGGCAGGAGAACGGGAAGAGGCAGTGGTTTAACTTGTGCTGAGAGAAAAAGAAACCTCACTCTTCAAGAACACACATCAGCAACTTGCTTGTTTGCAGTGCTTTAAAGCCACAATACTTTCTTCACCTGCCTTGGAAAGAAGATGTCCCTGGAAAAGCCCCCTTTTACCCTTCCCTCTCCAAGACCACAGCGAGGAAGACTGCAGAGTGACCCACAAGCATTAGCCCTGTGAGGCTCCAGGCAGGTTCTGAGCCACAGCAGGATAACCCACAATCATCTAGTACCTACACAGTAGTTCTTGTTGAAATTGTTCAACGAATGGATACACAAAGAAGTCCCATAGCAAATACAAGTATGTTCAAAGGTATAAATGAGCGAGGAAGCATAAGGTCTAAACAGAAGAAGCTAGAGGCAAAAATAAAACATCATAATGCTAGACTGGCTCTAAGAAAGCATGAGGACAATCCCCTCTCCTCTTATCTACATCTTCCTCCCTTTTCTGCACTATTTGGCTTCCTCAAAAATAAGTTTCTAATCCTAACTCTCCCAGCAAAACAATGAAATGCAGATAGCTGTCTTAGGCATACTTAGAAATTCCTCTATGCATCTATCTTCTGTGCTGTGGTTACCCTTTTTTACGAAACAGTTGTTTCTTAAAGACTGCAGCAGAACAATTGAGAGCCTGGGTTGTCTATAGCCTATTTGAAGAAAAAAAAAAAAAAAAAAAGAAAAAAAAAATGGAATGACCTTCCTACAGTCCTTCTGATAGTATTAAACAGCATCAACCCAACAGGTTTCTGTTTTGCTCCAAGGAGTAAGCCAGTAGACTAAATACTCCCAGGGTTTTGAGTGCCTTACCCCTCACAGTAGCTTTAGAGAACAGCAGTGTTGGTTCCTGGAAGATGACAAACTGAATATATCACATCCTCTCATTGCCTTGGTGGTACTACCATTTTCAAAGCAAACACAGCCTTTCACCTTCTTTGCCATAATATACCAGATAATGGTTTCCTGAAGTTTTTGGGACAAGAGAAAAAAAAAAAAATAGCATCAACACAGCCTCCTTTTTATGGTTAACTTTCTTAAAAGTACAAGCATCCAGTTAAAGTGCTTATTCCATCACCTGAAAATGCCTCTTACGCCTCCCAATGTCTGTACCATATTCCACAGCTCAAACCCCTGCCATGATCATCTTCCCCATGTTTTGTGAACACAAATCTGTAGCATACTGAAAGTGAACCTATGAGAACAGCATAAAACACAAGGAACTGAATATGTGAAAAAATATAGAACTGGTCAGGTTTTTTTTATTTTTGTTCTAATATATACCTCCATCTAATATATACCTCTGGCTGCTGGAGTTTTTCAGAAGCCAGAACTATGGACCAAGTTTCTGTGCACAAGACTGGGGCCAAAATGTGACAGGATAAACACCTAATAGTGACTCAATCATATCATTACACCAGCATCTTCCATAAAAAGACAGTTACTTGTGCTCGAAGTTGTTGCACACAGCTTTCCTTCCCTTCTTCTTTCCCCTCCCAGCTCATATAAGACACTCATTTTGTCTAATCAGATGAACATTTATCTCCTGACAGGTGAGAGCTGGCAATACTACAATCATCCTTCCCTCCATCCCCATTTAACCGGAGGTAGTTGAGAGGAAGTGACTGCAGGGAAGTGAAGTCCTGTTTCCCCAGATCATGCTGCCATAGGCAATCAATTTGGAGCAAAGGTTCCACCTTGAAAATGTCAAACAGAATGAAAAAAGATAAAATCAAAAATCATGAAGTCAGCTCCAACGATTCCTCCAGGTCCAGCTGCTCCCCTGGGTTCTTCCAGCATAGATGACAGCACAGCTGCTTTCTGTGCTGACTGATGCCATGGGGTCCTCAGCCTCAAATTAATTGCCCCTCACCCACTCCTGCAATTCAAGAGAAACTGCTGGAGCATCAGTCCTGCCTGCCAGTCTGAAAAAAGCAGTCTGCTGAGCATGGCTGGAGCCCTCTCTCTTCTGCTCCCCCAACCCAGCACGCAGGCAAAGCAACAGATTTCTTTCCCAGGCCCATGGTTTGCTGCCCATACACCAGGGAAGCAAAACAACCACTACTAAAATACAGATATGGTAAAGGACAGCAGTGGCTTCAGCCTGGAAAAGGCACTTTCTTTAGTAGGGTGATCAGACACTCTGGTTTCACCTTTCCAGTTTCCCTGAAATTCTCCAGGTTGCCATTTTGCCCCAGTGTTTCATCAGGAAATAAGGTTTGGTTTTTTTCTTTCTTCCACTTTATGCTACAGATCTGAGAAATTACCCATGGCAAAAGCATATGGAACAACAGGCCTGGGCCCTGCTTCTTCACTGTTTGTCACTACACTCAGTGAAAGGGAAATTCTGAATAGAGAATTGTTCAGGGGAAAATAATGGCCAGGTTGAATTGGAAATGCTCTTCTGCCTCAGGATGAGCAGTGGTGAGCTGAAGTAGCTGTGCCCTGGATGAAGCTAGTCCAGAGGTAAAGAACAAGGTCAGCTGCTAAGGCAGGGACTAAAATTATAGGGACTTTCTGAAGGGACTTAAAGTCTTACCCCACTTTATGTCTACTCCACTGCAAATGTTTTCTAAAGGGAGAACATCCCTCTCAACCAAAACATAATTTGAAGAGATTGCTATTGCCCTTGTCTTTTAAAACAGATGTTTTACAGCAAGATCACTGTTCCTACACAGGAAATAGTCATATAGGTTCAGTTTGTTCTTAAATGCAGTGACCTCCAGATCCTCCAGTGGCTAACCCATGTATCAAACACTCACCATTGCACCTAAGTGCTCTAGAGAAGAGAGCTTCAGCAAAGTCTTTCTTTCCTTTCCTGTCTTTAGATAGGGAGATTCAAACTTCAGTTCTATCTACATCTACTTACACTTATCTGACTCATGAACTAGCAAGAAAATCTGGGTCAGAAATACGCATGCACACCCACACACTTCGTGTACCCTCCCTAGGGAGGGAACAAACAGCCTCACCCTGAAAGTGCCTCAGACCAAATCAGATATGTAAATGCGTGAGCACAGTGTGTCTAGACTGACACTTTTGGAGACTGACAAATGCCCTACTGAAGGCTCCTGTCAGCTGCCAATACACCAGCCTCGGGAACTTGCTGATCCCACCAAAGGATGCATGCACCGAGGGACTAACATGGCCAACCATATTAGTAATTATATTTAAGCTGAAAAAGAAGAAACACAGCTTCAGAATAGCCCTTTACCTGAGCAATTGCTGAACAACTTTAAGACCGTAATTCCTACCTTAATTAGTGAGATTCGCAGTGGATAGATGCAGAAAAGTCATTGTTGCTCTCAGCAGTGGCAAAAGCACATATACACAGCCAAAAGCATAAACCAAAGACACTTCCTACTGCTCTATGAACCCTAACAGAAGAGGTGTTGCGTGGGGGGTGCACCTCTTTTTGCCTATAGAGGAGTAATGTTAACATAAAACTGACACCAGCAGAGATGACAGGTGGTAGCAGAAAATCTGAAGGGAACCGTACCACCTAATCTTCTGATTTCAGGGACAAATGAGCACAGCACAGTATTTTACAATACCAGTCTCTTACAACCTTCTGAGAGGCACAAGTTCAATATTCCTTTTCTTCTTCATGTCACAATAAAAAATGTGTATTTATCCACACTCACATTTCCAAAAAAATATTAGGAGTTTAGCAAGACCCTGTAGAACTTTCTTAATGCTTTACCAGATATGACCAGGCACCAACGAGTCTCAAACCTTACCAATGCAGGAAATTGGCTATATCATTACACCTTCTCCTCCCCAGAGTTTAAAAGGACCCTCCCAAAGGAACAGCCACATAAGGCAGGAGTGAAACAGGTACCAAGAGCCCTGGGAACACCAGAGGTCTTACATATTCCTCAAGCTGACACAGTCTGGACAGTAGCTGCTTACTACCACCTTTCAAGGTTTTCAATCAGAATCAGCATCCCTCAACCCTTGCCATCTTTAAGGAGCTGTTAACACCGAGACAGAGGAGCTCAGGACATTCATCAGTCCCCATGACTATGTAGTAACAAGAGCAAGTTGCAGTGGCATCCTTCCTTGTGAAATCCTACCTCGTCCATTTTAACAGTGAAACCCCTTTTTCATCTCCAAGATGAGAAGGAGAAAAGCTTTAAGGCCAGCCAATACATCTCAAGGCAATTCCATCCTTGTCAGATCTTGTTGCTTCAGTAGATGTTACAAGTTGGTGACCACTGGCTACAATTATCACTAAGGGCTAAGCTCCTTCCCCGTGCCTTAAAGGGCAGAGCATTTCTCTTTCTAGGTCTTCAAAGGACAGTGATGCCACACTCACCCAGGACCTGCAGGCAGCAGGACACGTTCTACAATAAAAGCCAGCAATGAATTCCGCTGGAAGCAGGAAACTCAGCAGCAGCATGAACTGCATGAGAATACCCTCATGTATAGAGCATTCTACTGAATTAAAAAATAGGGCATTGATTTTGTTATTAATTTTTGTATTTAACTCAATATTAATCTCTGCATATGAATGCCTCTTCCCTCCGCCACTTTTTCATGCCTCAGCAGAATTTCTAATCAGCAGCAGAAACAGAGATGTAGGTCCTAAGAACAAATCAATCAGTCTGCTGCAAAGACAAACTGTATGTGAGAAGAGGTTTCTGAATGGGTTGTCAGTCAAAGCCTCCATTCTCTTTTATCAGTGAGTACCTCCCTTAGTCCGCACGTGAGGAGAACGTAGAAGAAAGCCAGCAACACTTACGCAAGGCATGCCACTCATCCTGGCGGATTGTCTTGGTGATGTTGTAGGTGAGGTTCTTGGGAATGGTCGCTGAGGAGTAGTGGTACTTGATGTACGTGCACCGCTCAATTGCTCCTAGGAAGGGCAAAATGCAGAAAAGAAAGTGCTGTTAAATGAATGCAACATGTCCTCCCAGCTGTAGACTAGATGGGCTTGACAACCAGAAGCAAAGGCTAGGCACAAAGCAATCTCTACCATCAGTCTACTGTGACAACCAGTGCTATCTTTAGCCCATGACAAGCACAAGCTACCTGTAGGGTCAGCTCACATCCAAACTTATGATACACCAAAGGCCCTGCAGTAGCTGCCAGAGTGACTGCTTTTACCATCAGATACATATGTGGCAAATCACCCCTTCTTTAATTTCTTTTCTCTGAACCATGAGCTAGAGGCAGGCACGCCAGCATTTACTGTGTAGAAGCTGTAAATTCATGTCTTAGCTTATTGTGCAGTAATGTGTCTCAATGCCCATACTCCAGGAGATACACAAAGCAAACATCCTTGATCTTTCCTTTAGTAATAAAAAACAGCACAGGAAAAATAATATATGTAGATATTGAACAATTTTCCTGACCCGATTCTTGGCTGTGAGGTGGAAGGTAGACAAGCAGAAGGATATGTAATAGGCTATGATATGACTCTTGAAGGGACCCAGACACTTTCATAGCAGGCTCAGAAACAGAATTTATAGGCACCCCTGAATAATGAGCCTCAGGATGGCAACGGGAATGGCTGAAATGGGCAATTTTTTTTCCCTTGTAGTCAGGATCTCATCTGTGCTCCATGGAAAAAAAGCAACATGTGCTGTTTCTGTTTGTCTTCTGGTTACCTTATTACATTCTCCTTTAACAGCCAACTTTCCTTCCTCTACAAATAATCACACCTCCAGGCCCTGATCTCCTGGCATCTCTCTGCATAGTTAGTGTCCTTAGAGGAATGGGTCTGGCATAGCCCGACACTTTCCATGAATTACAGCCGAGCCAAATTTTGCAACCATTCTTGCATTGATGAAAAACAGTAAGGTTTCCTACATCACTTTTACCAGTGTCCTCAAGTAACACTGGCTTTATTAGACCTTCTCACTAAGCAGACAGATTCAATGCTCATGAAAGTCATTTTTCCATTAATAGTACAGTATTTTGGATCAGGCCTTTAATAACTAAATAGGCATCCTTAATGTGGTTGGCCACACTGTTTGCTACTAGCTACCACTGGTGAGAGAAGCAGATATGCTAGAAATGCTTTTATGTATTAAAAATACATTAAGACAGGCACTCAATAGAATAAATTAAATGAAGCAATGAGTTATATAAATAAGAATGACTGCTATACACCAAAAGGCAGGTAGAGAACACTATCAGCCTGAACTGAAAAGGCAGAGCCATTAGCCTTATATCTACAGCTCCAAGGGGTTAAATATGCTTTTATGCCACTAGAAATACAAGTTTCTACCTCAGGTTGTAAAATATTACTTGGCATGGACTTAGATGATACACCATGAATCCACAGCATGAATAAGAAAATGCATGAAACAAAACTATTAGTTATATCACAGTCTACTAGCATCTTCCAAAGATAGTGCAATACAAACATTTGAGGTCCTCATTGTTTGCTCCTCTTAAGCATTCTTCACATTCTGCCTTTGACAGCAATTAGATTAGACAAAGCCAAATATTATAGGGGAAAAAGGCAAAATATTTACATATGTATCCGCCTGCCCTGACAGCGTGATGGGCTTCTGTGTGAGTCTGCACCATCTGGGTACCAAATGTACGCCCAGAATTAAAGTTTCAAACCAAGAATAGTATTTTAAAAAAGGCAGCTAGTGTGCAAAGAGCTTTAAAAAAAGCCCCAAATCACAACCCTGTCTTCTTATAGGTTTTCCTATCCCCTTTTTCAGATGCTTTCATGGATCAGAAGCATTGGCATGAAAATGGAAAACGCTTATTTGTCAGAAAATAATCTCTAAGTTATCAGATACCTGCCCAAAGAAAAGATTTATATAAACTAGCAGACAAGGACACAGAGCCAAGATTCAAAATAAAAGCATACAGAAAGAAGGAAGAAAAAAAATCTTGTTCCATTTGCTGTAACTTCTTAAAGTAATTGCAGAAAGCACCTCCTCTTCACCAAAGAGGCTAATTTCTAGCAGGGTCCACCAAGCTTTTTATTCTTACCGCAAATACTGTTAGTAGTAATGCAGTGAGCTGTTCACTGCCTTATGTCACCAAAGCCTAAAGGAGAAAGAGAGATTATGGTCTGAATTTAGGTCATCACTTCACCATATATATAATTTTGGCCTTATGCTTACATCCTCACAGCTTTAATGAGACTTAAGTACATGTTTAAAGACTGTCTGGAACTAGGAGTACAACTGCAGCGGCAATGGTTCAATGGTAGCTGAAGTAAAGGCAGATTTTTAATGGTAAATTCCATGATGATCTCCCTCCCAGCCACACAACATATTTCAACACTATTCCCACCTCTAAAGAAGATGCTATTAGCCAATAAACATCATGTCTCCAACCAAGAGTTTGTAGGGACCAGAAGTGCTCTTCAGCGTACATGGTGAGATACGTTCTCCTTTTTCCCCTACTTGTCTCTGAAATACCAGGGCTGGCCACTGCATGCACTCAACAGGGCTGAGCAGAGTACAGAGAATTCACTTGTACCTGGAAATTGTCCTCACTACTTGTCTTAAACAGGGAAACAGACCCCCAGGTCAGACAGATAAGGATGCTGCTCCTAGATTTTCACCCTTCTCTGAAGCATCAAGCACAGGTTCAACGCTAGAATGGGTAAGCCCAATTAATTTTTTGTTACTGGGTTCAAAATACTTCAGTCTAATCCAAGTTACTGGGCTCAATAAAGGGATAAATGGGTGAAATGTAATGGGCTATGATATACCAGAGGTCAGCCCACATGAGCTAATGGGCCTTTTTGGCTTTAGGCTATTAAACTCTCCTGTGAATGCCAAGTTTTATACACTCAGAAGAATGTAGTTTAGAGTGTTTCAGAGCTGTCTTCTACCAGCTTCCAGCACTTCAATTACTTCAGACCCTAGAACAGCAGCAACCACCGGAGAGAGCACGTGGCCATCTTCATCTACATGGCCAGTGCTGGTAAGAGAGGCAGGTGGGATCTCACTGGGAACCTCAAGCTTTTCATTACCCAAACTGACAAGTTTTGTGATTGGCTGGCATTTAAACATGAGCTATTTATCTAAACCTGATCTCACTAGTGTAGAAGAGGGACCCTGCCGAGTTAATTCAACTGCATCAGCATGTATCTAGCTAGAGGTGAGAACTAGCTTTTGAAACTTAAAAAAAGGCTTTCATTTGCCTGGACCTGCCAATAAAAATTAGGAAAAGGATGAGTTTATAGCAATGACAATTTCATACTTCATGATATTTCCCTACTCGTCCCACACAAAAGAGAATTATGCTTAAGACCCCAAACATCCACTTTCTGGAAGCTCCTGGGAGAATAGAGGCAGCAACTGCAGCAAAGATCAGAACTACTGCTCTCCTGGAAAGTCCTCTCAGAAAAACCCTAAGAAATCCTTACCTTCAGATGAATTAATAGCTATGCTTACTCCAGTCTTTGGGGTAGGAGGGGAAGCAAGAGTAAGGAAAAAAAAAAAAAAAACCAAACCATAACACTTACCCTTCCATACCCTCAATAGGGTAACTGCAATTTATGGAGCATCTCCAGCCTTCAGCACTAACTTCGAAAGACCAAATGCAACTGCATCTGAGCTCTGCACTTTGTTCAAATAACTGGGAACAGTTTTTATAGAGCAAACCAGTGAGTGGGTTTTTTCACCTATGCAGCTGCCATAGCAAGTGTTATAGCTGGCCACAAGAAACACAAAACAACCACAAGGCTGCTCCACTGACAGATGCAGTATATTCCAAGTTCCTCCAATCAAAGTGGAAGTGTTTGCTGAAAATCTTTAAAAAAAAAAAAAAAAGGCTGACATCTTTCAAATAGAGTGCTAGGAAAGGGACCAGCAGGAAGATGCAACTAGAACCATGCAGAGCAAAACTCTGCCATTCCACCCTCACATAAACACAGATGCTCAGAGGGGATTTGGCAGCTGTAACTCTATGGTTGGCAACCCCTTGTTCCAGCAAAGTTCAGATACCAAATAAAATTGAGATAAGGGAATTAGAGATAGCTTCATCCAGAGCAGCTAAGTATTCACAGCATCAAACGTGCCAGTTCTCTTATTCATCCCCTTACCTGCTCAGATCCCCTCCCATATCTGTTGAGCATTACTCCATACTGTTACCTTATTATTATATAATATTTCCTCTTCTTTCCATTACAAGGAAAATCCTTAAACTGTGCTATAGCAGGAATATCGCCTGAAAACACTGTGTGATGCTTTTAAATTTTCAAAACTATCCCAATATCCTGATGTTAGTTCAGCTGCTAGTGAAACTCAGCTCCCACTGCATTACCAGGGCAGTAAACACTACCCGAGTAGTGGCCCCAAGCTGTTTGGTAATACAGGGGGTGACTAAACCATTCTCCCACTCTAGGCTGAACAGGGTTGAGATAAATTAAAAGGAAGGTCATACTGCTGATATCCATACTGTATTTGTCTGGTGAGTAAACAGACTTTTTTCAGAACTTTTGGGCGTGTCTTTCTTCATCACCAAGCCGTCCCGCTCCCCTTTAAATACAGTAATACGTCAACACTTTCAAACTGCTCCAAGAAACAGTCTTTACCGGTGGTTAATTTAAGAAATAGAATGAAAATTCAAAATGACACCAGGGTATCGGTCACATGAGTCCTAAAATTTGGATCTCCAAAGTGCTCAGAGGCGTTTGCCCTGTGAGGTCAGCTTGACTTTTGCGAAGGTGGTTGTCAAGTTTCAGGAACTTATACTGTCACTGTGATCATGTAGTTTAGTCTTCTGCATAATACAGACCAACTCATCTGACAGCTGGGAACAGAAAGCAGTCCTTCAAACGGTCTTTCATGAAACTGGTAATCTGTGACAGCAGTTAGGTAAGTGTCAGTAATGTCAGTTCAGATCTGGCCCAAGATGGCACACAGAAGAGTTACTTGCACAGGCTATCTGACTATACTCCCCTCCTGCCAATGAGGGCTACAAGATTTCACATTTTTCCCCCCACAACTTTGAGGGCTGCAGATTGTGGAACCATCTTCAAGGTTCAGGTACAGATTAGCCCAATGCTTGCGAACAAGTTACCTTTGGTAGCTGGAGGGCTCACAGCTACACACAAAATTTTCTCCCGCTTTAAGACTCTTTGCAGCAATCCTTGGGTAAAAGGAATCAGGAATCTCAGACCAATGCAGGGAACTAGCAGCTCACTTGCTCTAGATGAACTGTGGCACGGCCATTCCAGACTTCACAGCAAGCTAGCACTGACATGACAGTCACTTTGATTTCTGTAATACACAGAGATCTGAAACCAGGTGGTACCCTTTCTTCTACTGTTTTATGTACGTTGATTTCCAAGAAGGATCCAGCTGTACAGCTAGTATTTGTTTTATTACATTTCCTGCCAAGGCTTTTGATATGATGAGCTTCCCTGAAAAGACTGACGTGGATGTTCTGAGCCTTTGCTACCTCCAGGCAGCTTTTCCTTCTTCTGTGTTGTAGATACCTCTGGATGAACTGTTCATAGCAAGCAATTTATTCCACAAAATTCACCCTTTGTGCTAGCTCTAATTTTTACAAATCTGTTTGAGAATTACTACACAAACATTTCCTAGTAAAAGGAATCTTAGCCTCTGGCTTGCAAACTGCACTCACTACATATATTTGCTACTCATTATGAGAAATTGCCTTCTGTATGAGAGATTGCCTTAATCCTGTGGTTTGTTTACTGTTCCCTCATTGGGTGACTATAAGCAGAAAGAAGATGTAGATTGGTCATTTAGCCTCCAATTGTTTCACATTATCTTCAGAAAATCTGTACAGCAGAGAAAGCTTACAGTTTTTTCTTACCATAAGTAAGGTTTCCAGGGGCTATAATCATAGTTAGGGCTGGGATCAGCAACTGCAGGTGGCATATATATCTGTTAATGTCTTAGAAGTCTTGTCTCCCTTGGAAAAGTTCACTGTTAAATTGTGTTAGCATTTTATGCAGCCTCCAAACCAGGCTGGTGCAACTTAAGAATTATCATCTTCAGCTGTATGTGCTGCCCTCAGTCTCTTGAATCATTTCGTATGAATCATCAGAACTCATCTGGAGGTACCTTAATATAGGCAAGGTTGTTGTTGCAGTTTCAGCATGCATTAACTGGTCAAACTAAACCCTGGAGGAAGGTAGGAGGAGAAATTAGGCTCTACCTTGACCAGTTGCTATGACAGAATTGCAATCAAATATGCTGGTTAGTTAATGAACTCATCATGAGTTCATATCTTCTTAATGAAGGCAGAGACTTCATTAGAAAGTATTGCAACACACTTAACAGGAATATTTCATTACCTCTGAAGTAATACTAACCATGAAAGTACTGGTTACGTATTTGTGCCCATCTATAAATACATTAATGCCAAAAACATAGGACATTATTCTTCTGCATTAATTGTAGAACCATTTATGTTAGAGGAGTCCTCTAGATGTCAACTGGCCCAATCCCCTGCTCAAAGGAGGAACAGCTCCAAAGTTAAAATCAAATTCAAATATAGTTCACATTGCTCAGGGCCTTGACCAATCAAGTTTAAATACCTCCAAGAATGGAGGTGCACAACATCTTTGAGCACCTGTTCCAACATTTGACCACCTTCATCATGAAGATTTTCCCCTAATACCTAATCAGAATTTCCCTTGGTGCCACATGAATATCTTGAATACTAGAATACCTAAGGGTAAAGGTCTAAAAATCTAGGAAGAATATGCAAATAACATCACTTTAATCAACATGCCTGATGAATATTCATTAACTTATATGCATAAATAGAAGCCAATGTTCTAATTAATGGAGCTCAAGATAGATTTTCAGCCACAGCATGGGCCAAATTTTTAGAACAGATCATATTTGTTCCTGGCCGGCTCTGGCATCATCCTGAACTGAGGTTCAGCTTGGTCTGCCAGTAGGAGTTGTTGCTACTTGTCCCAGATAAAGTGAAACAGTTTCTGGTACTGGTTATTGCTTTCTGTGGGCTGTGAGGAAATGGGGCTGATGCCTCCCTTCAGTTGACAGGTTAGGGTTTGAGTCTTTTGGGTTTAAGACTAAGTTGCTAGCCCCTAGCTGCTACCTCTACAAGTGGGGAGAGGTGCACTATCAGCTTCTACCCACTATTTGCAGGTTCATGTAAAAGACAGAGTGGGGGATGTGATACAGTCCCCTTCCCCACTCACAGACACACCCAAGGGTCACATATTGGGAGAGGCAACGAATGTGTCTATGGTAACACTTAGCATCTACCGGGAGTGCACTTTTGAAAATGACCTCCTAATCATCTCTAGTTACCATGCTTTGGTTCATAACACGATGTGCTGTAAGACCATGCCAACTAGATTCTTCACAAATAAAGCTAAATTGGAAGATGAGCTAATGGCAATTAAACTAATTGTGCAAGAGCAGAGCCAGTCTGAAGTAACATTCCCTCCCTGAAAACACACACAAAGTGAACATTAAGTCCTAAGCACCAATTGTTTCTTACAAATCCACCTCCGTTGTACCACGCTATTTACACGTGTAGATCTAACTTATGTTGAGTGCTGTGTCTCTGCAGTTAGAATCATCCTAGTAAGGACTGCCCAAGGAAATTCAGCCCTCGGTGACCATAGGTCTAGGAAAGCCACCTGGAAGGATGCCTTATCTACCTAGACAGTTGATCTCCAAGATTAGAGAAGCATATGGAGCAGCCACCACGGCATGAACACAGGTTTGCAGTCAGGTTCTGTAGAGCTGTAGACATCACCGATATGCTCACACCCGCCACAAATACAGGTGGGTAAATAGTCTGTGTTTTGGGCTCAAAGGCCAACTTGAAAAATTGGGGAGGGAACACTGACACAACCAGGAAAAAAATAAACAAACCAGAATTTCAGATGAACTGAAAAAGTTTTGTACAGCCACAAAACTGTATTCATCTGTAACTTATTTTGACACCTTTAAAGAATAGTTTTAAAAATTTATTTCAATTGAAAGTCTGAAAAATATATTTTGAGAATTCTAAAACACTGGCATTATTCTTAATTTCATAGTGTTTTTTCCAACTGAAACCATCAGTCATATCAGATCAAGTTTCACAAGTGGTTCTGCTCCCTTGCAAGCTCTTTGCTTCAGTACCAATTTTCTGCATGAAAATAAATAACAATTTGCTAACTGTACTTACTATAAACATACTTATAAGAACACTAGGCACCTATATCTTCCCTGTTGGGTAAAATACAGAAAGCCTGTGAGGCTGCCAGTTGCAAAGGGATATTTCAATAGCCAGAAATCTACAGTATCACCTAAACTTGCTTTTTACATGTAGATGTCTTTACTGACCACCAGAAAATATAATGAACACAGAACTTCAGTGAAACATACTCAAAAGATAACTGTATCCTCTGTTTTACCTGAAGAAAAAGCTTGCTTGTATTCCTCAAGTTGGCAGCCACTGAAAGGATGAGACATTCATAAGATAAATATTACTTTGTCCCTGAAATAGCAAATACCCAGCAAATACATTAACAGAATGTACGGCTTAAAGACTTTCGTTAGGAAAGTGAGCAAAGGTTTTTTCCACAGTGACAAGCAGAACCTTCCTGCTCTTGTTTCCTCCTGTTTCTCTTTCACAGTTCATCTGACTTGATTTCCAAATAAAGGTTCTCTCAGAGCCTCTATAGTTTAGTAAAACTTGCTAGACAATGTTCAGCTGGTGAAGAAGTCTTGCAAAAACCCAGTGAAAACATAGCAGGGGGGGACGGTTGAGAGAATCCACATACTGTACTATACTGTACTATCCATACAGAAATGGGGTAATAAATGACATTATGCCATTCCCATTCTTCCCAGGTCATCTGGGATGAAAACCTGCCAGCTCACTTACAGTACTGATCCATTAGACCTCTAGACATATGGAAAAAAAGCAGTTACAAAGTGTCCATGAAATGGAAGCAATCCATGAAGCTTATGGATCTCCAGATGCACACAACAGCTTTGCCATGAGTGGGCTCTATGGTGACAAGATTCCACACAAGGACTTCCAAATATTTCAGACTGAAGCACCTACATTTCAATTTCAACTTCTGTTTCCACACTGAAATAATCTAAATTTCCTTTTCAACCACTGTGTGAGTAAAGATAGAGGTGCAGACGTGTGTGCATGCAGTGAGCAAGACAGCAACATTTTCAGAGTAGGGGAAAAATGAAAGTGCCTGAATAGCTTTTGCTAGGCCCGTTCCATACATGGTCTCTGGATATCCCAGCAAATAGCAGCTTGCGTAAAGCAACCAGCTGGCAGAAGATAAATATTCCACCCATGATAAGAAAAGAATCCAAGTATGAGACCAAAAGCTGAATTTGCATTGGAAAGTGATGAGCTCACACTTTCTCTCCAGGGACCAAGGAAAGGGGGCTGGCAAGGAAGTTGGAGCAAGAAGATGGTTATGAAACATTGTTTTACTTCAGCTATTAATAACAGTCTCCAAGCCACAGGGCACTTGAGAGGAGGAAGGCATCTCCTTGCTCCTATTAATCTTTTTGTCTGCCTATTTGCATTGGGCTGGCCACAGGGGAGAGGGAAGCAGAGCACAAATGAAAAGTTAAGGAGGTTAAAAGGGCTGAAAAATATTTGCTCCTACTTGTTTGGAGGCAGAAATTAAATGATCAATAAAAAGTCACTGAGACAGCAATTACCAGTAAAAACTCACTGATGACCCAATAGTTTGTGGAACAAAGTATCATTTCAGCACTGCTGTCAAGCCGAAGAAAAAGCACAGCAGAGGCTATACCATGGACAGGTTTCTTTTATATGAATGTACATCTTCTGATTCTCATACTAAGATACTCCCATGAAGCTTGGTATTTATTGAACCAGCTTTGAAACCTATTTCAAAGAGATGTCTGGGAAGCAGGGTCCCAGATTGCCAAGAAGAAAATAAGGATGGGTCCACTGATATCACTAATTCTGCTGAGGATCTGTGATCACATGCACTAAAGTCTAAGGATGCCTATCTCTGTATCTATTTTATATGCTGCTTTTCAATGTAAATGTGCCTTTCTATACACATTTACTTCTCTTTACTTCTTAAAGTGAGAGGAACATAAGCCCTTCTCTGTGTCTCCATACTGTTAGTTTACAGCTAGCTCCACAAATTGATGAGCTAGAGAAAGCACTTAGCTTTCTCGTAGCACTTCAAGATTTTGTGGCACTTCAATCTCGTGTTTAAACAGCAGGAATCACAACATGACAGAGAATCATTCAGATGCTTTGCATCCTACATTAAGGAACTTAAGCTGAGACCTAACACAGACTAATCTCCCAGTAGGTCCCACTTACAGGCTCAGCCTCATCCAGCACCTACAGCAGTCTCTTAAGAACATCACTTAAATGTGACTTACGTGAGCTATGCAATGTATCTACATGACACTATTTTCATGTAGGTTTTGTCCTTCAGCTGAGCTTAGGGGGTGGGGTGGAAGTTTCACAACTTTCACTTAAACATAAGTTGTTGTAAGGAAAAAGGAGAGGGAAGGATCAAGTTCTTGAGGATTCACAGCGATCAAACTAAGGAGACCAATTTTTAGAATAATAACTATATTTTTCGCCTATCCTAGAGACTGGCACATAGTCAAAAAGCATTTTGCTTATGTGCTGAAGTTAAGATGTGGTTTCTTAACTCACGTGGTTACATGTAAAAGGTGAATTGGCCTGCCTTAAATTTTGGCAAGTACAACACCATTAGCATGGATCCCATTCTGTACATTTTAAACAAACGTAACTATGAGAAACCACAGGATTTGAAAGGATTGCAGTTCCAAAAAAACTACCAGCAGACAACTAGCCTATCAAAGAAAGAAGTAAGGAAGGAATCCAGCATCAGCTTTTCAGCAAGGCTGGGGTTTTTTTTGCCATAAGAAGACTACAGCATGGATAGACCAGAAAGGGTGTACCCTGCTATGCCCATAAACTGTTCTCTCAATCTACTGTGCACTGAGTTTGTAACCTCCTTTGCTGTAAGACAGACTAGCTCCATCTATCAAAGGTTCTATTGAGACTTTGAAACTACGCAAACAGAAGACTTTGGTCATATTGTCTCTTTGGTGGAAAGATTGCTTTCTTACTAAGTACATGCTTATCTTCTGGATTCCCCAAGATTCACTAGTCTTTTTTATGCTGTCCCCATTCTAGTTATTTCAAATAACTGTTAGGGTAGTGTGGTTGGAGGAAAGTAATTTTCAAGACATCACTTCATGCACAAAGAAGTATTTCCCAGACAAAGGTACCCTGCAGTTATTAAACGTATGTGTAGTGTAAAGCTAACAGACAAGATCATCCCTAAGTGAGCAGAGTTTCCCCTGCAAGTTCACAATGTCTCTTGCCCTATAAACTCTACCAACTGAGTATCTACTCAGATCATGCAGCCTGATGCACAAAAGCTACTAAAACTACCTTGAAATAAACCTTGGGACTGTTTACTGGCAAGTAGAGACCACTAAATTGTAAAGATAGTATATATAATGGCTCTCCAAAGTAACAAGTAGTTTCATGTTTGACCATGCTTTCCCTGTGAAGTCATTCCCTGGATTGTTCTTGTTCAAATTATTCATTAACTGGTGAGTTGCCATCACTAAATTACAAGGATGTTCCATCTTCCTTTTTAAAGGAGTATGAATTCAGATGGACAAAAGATTTCACAGCTGACTTCCCTTTCCTTGCAAGGCCATTTGCTGCACTATTGTAACCAGACTTACTATTGTACATGAAGGCTTCAATTAAATAAAGGCCTTAAGAAATTAAAAGTAGTCCTTCCATAGTCAAACAAATTGAAATACACAACTAGAAGGAAAGGGAGAAGAAGATAAAGATGGTAGTAAGAAGATCAGACAACTGTACTGTGAAATCCAAGATGAGCTAAAGCACAATTTGGTCACTCTAAAACCTATGAACCACAGATATTGTTAATCTCTCTGCATCTGTCTGAAATCATAAGTGGTTTCTCCCTTACAGAAGGAAATGATTCTTGAAGATGTATTTGAAATGGGAAAGGTTGGTGGATGTGATCAAAAAATATTTTTCCAATTGACTGGACTGTGCCCTTACTTATCCAGTGATGAGTTTTGCAATAGCATCATATGCCCTTGAGTCCAGAAGGCTTAGACATTGAGTACCTCTTCTTAAATGCTACAATAATTCATTCTTGGTGCTAGCACCAAGTTCTGGCTGCACTCAAATGTACTTAAGTCAACAAATTAGGACTCAAATCTCAACACCACTGCGGCCACTCTGCACCAAATGAGCAACGTGTTTCAGAGTGGCTGAAAATATTGAAAGGATAAATGCCCTTGTACAGGGGTAGAGGGTGCCAGAAACTGAGAAGGGACCAACTTATCTCCAGCCCCAACCTTTCCTTTGCTTATTCCCAATACAAAACTGGGAGGACCAGGGTATGCTGATAGCTGCCAGCTACAGTAAAGTTAGTAGTGAGCATACCTATTCCCAGCATGGTCTTCAAGTGGGAATTAAGTTGCTGTAGCCAAATCCCAAAGGCATCTAGTCTCCAAGCATGTTAGCTAAGATGCATGGCATTCCTTTTCTTTTAAGACATGTGTAAGGTGTGCCATTTAATGCAGAAATAAAAAATGTCAGGAGCCAGCCCAGCTTATGTAACAAGGCAGCAAAACAGAGTAGAGAAAGCCAAAGAGCTCTAACAGCATCTATTACCTTTTTTACATGCCAAAGAAAGTAACACGTTGTTGTAAAACCATGCGACCCTTGGTTAGACCCAGAGCTGGTGTATATTTCAATGTAGAAAGACTATTGTGGGATGAAAGTTTCTCATCCAGTAGGCACATGTCTATTGCTGGGTCAGTGCAGACTGGGGAGCAGACTGGGCTTTTGCTGCTGCTCTTGGGTTTGGGGTTTTTTGCAGGGAGCAGTAGATGTTGCTTTGCTTTGGGAGGGTGTTGTGACATGATGTTCCCTTGCCTAAAACATCCTCCTGTCATTTGGTAAAAGTAATCTACCGCTTCTTGCATCTTCCTGTCCAAAATGTCAAATCAGATTAGAGGGTCACAGTGTGAAAATCTCCCACTCACTGCAATGTAAGATGCTCTGGCCAGGGCAAGCTGGACAAAATACTTCTGCTGCCTGTCAAGAAGGATTCATAGCTTGAAAGACGTGATTCAAAATGTTCAGAGCTCCATTAGTTAATATAACTATTGACAGCAGCAACAAGCATTATCTAAAAGGTAAGCACTGCACCTCTGAAGACGTTTGTCACTATCCATCTCATCCCACCACCCCTATGCCTGAAAGGCCAGCAGAATCCTACCGGGGCTTATATAGCCCTACATGTTATTCATCTCTTTACCATTCAAGAACCTGCCTTATGACCCTCATTCTGACAGGGGAGGGGTCAACCATATCCCAAAAGACCCATCACCGTACATGGGACCACATAGCAAAGCACTGCCTAGCACCACTGGCAAAATACAGAATAGCCCTTTAACTCCACACTGGAATTTCACCAGTTTTGATCATTGCTTCACATTTGGAGGGAAGGGGCTATGGAAATAGGCATTTACTCAGACACTGTCAGCTCAGGATTCATTTTCTTTTAGTCTTTACTCCTAGTCTGAGTTGTAATAAGTGCCTGTGTCTCAGTAGCATCTGATAACACCCAATGGGACAGAGATGCTCTTGAGGCAGAATGCTGTACAAACACAGTGAACAGAATGTGTGCCCTAGAAGACTTCTGTTGTTCCTCTGTTTTGTACCTTCCCTCGCCATCTAGTTGCTCATTTTGTTTAATATGTAAAGATAAGTCTTGAACTGTAATGTTTGATTTTAGAAATTATTAACTCTGTGATTCAGCATCCTATGTGCTTCTGGACTCATATTTTTTATCTGTACAATTAATTCTAAATCCAAATGTTATTATAGACCACTGTATCCTATTAATGCTTTACTTTCTATTCTAATTACTACTGTAACAATACCTTACACAGTATATTTCTTAATTATATCTCAAAGCATTTACGAAAGAGTATTGCTGCCCAGCATTAAGTTGCATACTATCCCCCCAAAAAAGTCAGGCCTTCTGTTTCCTACCTTTGGACACTAACTTGTGGGCACTAATTTGTGGACAGTACAATCAATCCCCCTTGCAATAGGTCTAAATGCAAACTTTAATCCATCATTCCATTAACTATAATTTATTTAAAAGACAGCATATCTCTATTCCCCCCACCACCACCACTATCCCAATTAAAAATTAAGGCAATAAAAACATGAATAACAAGTAATCACTACTTGTCCCAAGTTAGGGACCAACATCTTATTTTGATATGGCATTTTTCCTACACTAAATTACAACATGGCATAGGAGAACGACTGGGCAGATGCTAACCTACCCCCCTAATTTTCTTTCCTCTTATTTTGTCAGGCACTGCGTTCAGCCTCTCAGCCTCCAAAAGCATGAGGCTTCAGTTCACTGACTGCAGGATCAGGTGAAGAAGATCCAGGGTGATTCTTAACATGCCTTTGCTGGACCATCAGCCACTCTGATGCAGGGTACAAAGAGAACATGTCAACTTAATGGAAAACATATTCTTTGGAAAACATCCAAACCTTTAAGAAAATACGCCATTAGCTTTATTCTTATCCCCTAGGGTTCTTCAATATCAGGTTTAATTACAACAATTGTGACAAAAATCATACTAAAGAGATACAGCTGCAAGCTGATATTGCCCAGAGATTCCACCCACCAGGGTAAGAGCCAAATGCAGCACTAGGAAGAGACCGTAGTACAAGCTCAGTGAGCAAACTATGTTCAATTCACTTTCAGCAAAAATATTTCTGTGTACAGCCTGACTCAAAGGGAACAAGAGATTAAGGTGGCAGGTACATGGCTGAGATTCAGGGAAGCACTCCCAGGACAAGGAGACTTAGGAAGGAGAAGTAAAAAGCTAGTCCCATAGAGCAGTAGAAATGCAGTGAGGGTAGACAAGTACCAGACTCATTGGCAGAACAGTCAATGCCCAGATTGTCACACAATAGACTTGTTTTTCATTGCTGGAATCAGCTAAAGAAACAACACTAACATCGCTTCCTCTGGCAACTGATTAGCATGATCATACCTAGAGTACAGAGTACTCGAGTTTACATGGTTAACAGGATGGGTTACAGTACTTACGCTTGTAGTTACGCAACTGTGCAACAGGCAAAAAAGAGCTAGCAGCACAGAGCTCTAGAAGGAAAGGGGAGAGGAATAAAAGACAAACTAGCCCAATTTCTGAAATTGATAACATCATCCTACATCTTTGTACAACTCATTTGCAAATGTGGTGGATTTTACACCTTAAGGATTAAGCAGCTTTTCTAAAGATATCCACAGCAGCTGAAGGATACAAGGATAACCATTCTCGGTACAAGGACACAGTTTTGGTAAAATACTCCAATCCTGGGATACCAGAAAATGAACAGCTTGAACTTGCATGAATGTAACTTCATCCACACAAAAGAGAAACCTTTGCCAGGAGCATACACAGGGGTGAGACTGGGCGTCAGCAGTTCATAATGGATTACCTTAAAGAAAAGATACCACAGCAATATAGAATCCCAGAGGTTTAATAATTATCTGTCCAAAACGAGTGAGCAAGTGCCCCAGAAATGGAGAATCCCTCAGCGGGTAGAAAACAGAAATTTCTAGGTAGTATTTCGCATCTTCCAGCAAACATCTTTCCTACAGGAAAATAACGAAGTTATCTTAAGGAGTGAGAAATAAGAGTATTCATCTATTCCTCCACAGTCCTTCAGCTATGGAAGAAAGATTTGGCTATAAAATTGCATGACAATAAGTTACTTTAAAGAAAAATATGCAGCACTCCATGTCATACAGACCATAATAATTAGAGAAACCTTAGGTTGTCATTAAAATGAGGGAGCAAGAGAAAATACCTTTGCTCTCTACTTAGATTTCCTACAGACTTCATGACATTTACTGTATTTCAGCAGTGCTGTGGAAATGCCTAGGAGCCTCACTCTTGGACCAGGTCCCCATGAGGCCAGGCACGGTGCTATCATGAAATTAAAACATCCCAGACCCAATTCCTTTACCATTTGTAAAAATTTCAAGTGCTTCTGAGTATTTCCAATGCCATATCTAATAAGCTGATTTTGTACTGGGGTGGGGAGAGGTACTTAAAAATTGGTGAAAGAAAATAGCTATATATATATATACATATTACCAATAGTCAAGGTCCAAGAAAAGACATAACCAGGTGGAACAGTCTCATTATGCTCAACCATACATCTCACCTACCCACATGGCCTCATTATGCTCAACTATACATCTCACCTACCCACAAGAGTTCTTCCTTGAGGACAAGTCTGTAATTTTATTATTCGTATTATGCCAGGGCAGAAAAGAGAGTTTGAAATAGTCCCAGTTGTTTAGAAGACTCAGCATCCTGTATCCCAAGAGGAAGTAAGAATTTGTAGACTCTTGAGGTCACATAGGGAAGCAATAAATAAACGGTCATGTAAGCTGCAGATTGCCTCTGCAGCCTTCTTTAAGCTCCAACATGCTCCTCTGATTTAATCTTAAAACTGACATCAGATGTCTTTTGTTTGATTAGGATAAATTAAGTCTGAGGTTTTAATCAAGAGAAGAGTAGGGAAGATGTGGGCCCACTCAGGAAGGAAATGGGACACCTGGTCACCCAGGGCATGGAAAAGGAGGAGGTACTCAATAATTTTTTGCCTCAGCGTTCACTAGTAAATGTTCTAACCACACCACCCAAGTTGCAGAAGGTAAAGGCAGGGACTGGGAGAATGAGGTACCACCCACTGTAGGAGACGACCAGGTCTGAGACCAGCTGTGGAACCTGAAGTTGCACAAGTCCATGGGACATGACGAGATTNACCCCCAACATAAGAAGGACACGGACCTGTTGGAGCAGGTCCAGAGGAGGGCCACAAAGCTGACCAGAGGGCTGGAGCACCTCTGCTATGAGGACAGGCTGAGAGTTGACATTGTTCAGCCTGGAGAAGAGAAGACTCCGGGGAGACCTTATAGCAGCCTGCCAGTATCTGAAAGGGGCCTACAAGAAAGCCAGAGAGGGACTTTTTACAAGGGCATGTAGTGATAGGAAGAGGGGTAATGGCTTCAAACTAGAAGAGGATAGATTTAGATTAGATCTCGGGAAGAAATTTTTCACTATGAGGGTGGAGAGGCACAGGAAGAGGTTGCCCAGGGAAGTTCAGGAGGGCCCATCCCTGGAAGTGTTCAAGGTCAGGTTGGATGAGTCTTTGAGCAATCTGATCTAGTGGGAGGTGTCCTTGCCCATGACAAGGGGGTTGGAACTAGATGATCTTTAAGGTCCCTTCCAACCTAAACCATTCTATGAGTCTATGATCATTCCGTAGCCCTGATTCCATGTCAAGAAGTACAAAAATCAATAAGGGGGGTTGCTGCAAATGATTGCACATGACCCATGGCAGTAGCATAACACTTGAAGCATTTCAGCACTAGACGGCTCTGCAACTTCTCACCACTGACACTGCAGAACCAGAGACCCAAATATGCTGCCCTGGGCATCAAGCTGAGCATGATTTCCTCTCAACTATTACTCCTAATGCCATAAAGTGAATTTGAGTAATGCCATGTGGCCATTGTGTACAATACCTGAAGGATACCAGTCTCACTTCCAACAGGAAAAGAGCAAACTCCTGTCACCACAGATACTCTTAATAGGAAATTTTTAGGAGGAGATATTTTTTTTTCAGAAGCTACGCTAAATATAGTCTATTACTTATCTCTATCTGGAGAACGTTGGTGTCTGCTGGATCCTCAGCCTACTGTTAGAAAGGACAGGGATAGTCACTAGAGTGCCTTGTCAAAAATGCATACCCTCATACTTGCAGGAACGGTCAGATTGCTGCAAGACAGCTGTGCTGCATTAGAGATGCAGTCAGATAGTCCTATGCAGGAAGACAAGATATTCACACATGAGCTGTACTGCTCTGCCACATCACAGAAAAGACAGCATGATGGCAGATTTTGAGACTATCTTTCATTAGGGTTAGGACTATGCTGCTCTCATCAGTCAGAAGGAAAGAACCAGGAAAAGTCTGCGTATTGTCCTGCCAGAGACTCTACAGTGTGTCTTGGCAGGCAGACTGTCATGAATTACCTGACCAGAGGAAGTGAAGCTTGTTGCAAGATTAAAAACAAATATCCCCTTCATTGGTTTAATCTGTAGTTTCTTAGCCCTGCAGTTCACCTCTCCAAAATACAAACAATCACAAGCCATGAGTGTTTAGGAGAGGGCAATAGCTTCTCCCTATTCCAGAAAAGGAAGTTTAGTGTGAACTGTACTATTTAGCATGAACCCACACCAGATGATTATGAAATGAATTAGCAATAAAAATTTATTTCATGTATAAAAGCCTTTTAAAAGAGAAATAAGCCAGGCCCCAAATTACAATTAAAATTAACTTCCATTGACGCTCTGCCAGTGCTGCTGAACTAATGTTCTTTGCAGAAGCTGAGTGGATTGTTTGATGATTGAGTGATATCAATCAACACAAACTATTGTGCTAGTTGCTTCATCTGGAGATCAATGGGTTTTGTTTTAAAGAGAGCAGAAAAATACAGCACCACTAGGGGCTCCCCCTTCTGCATCACTCTCCATTTCCAATAAATAGTCTCCGGCATTACTAGCATTCCTTCCCAAGCAGAACTCTCTGTATTTAAGTAACCACCAACCATAAAGGCAAAACAAAAATCCCATCCTCTGAGAATTAAAGCTCTGAATAGGGCAGCTCACAGACCACGGGCAACTGAAGTGTTATATTACAAAGCTACCACACAACTTACCATGGCTGAGTGATATTCAGGTGAGTGGACGCAGCTTGTCCTGGTTTCTTTCCCTGTGGCTTTCTGGCAAGAAGTCAAATCTCCTGTCAAGGTGGCTGCCCGTTTCTTTCATACATTTATAAGCAGCACTATTGGGTCTTTTTCAGCCCTCTTCCTTGTCAAATATCAATTTGAGATAGCATGATGCTTATATTTTCCTCAGCTTATAAACAGCCTTGTACTTTTGATCCATGCCAGTGGGCTGTAGCTGGAGGCAGTTAAGCAGTGAGCTAGTTGTGACAACTGTGAAGGAGCATCAAGAAGGGGAAAATTACATATGAGAGAATTCTGACTGCCCCAGAGACACTCTCACAAATTCTCTCAGGTCACTCAAAACACTCAAATCAGTAGTCTACACTGAAGCTAGTGTCTAGGTAAACAGTTCAGGAACTATTCTCGCTTTTGTGACTTGTGCTCAGTCATCATCTGTGTATTTTGCCTTTGACTCACGCAGGTTAGGACAGATAACACAGGCTCCAACTCAAGGCTTAACATCACCAGAGTTGCTCTGTACTGACTGCAAGTCCCACTGTAGTAACCAAAGTCAAGTAAGTGGTCTATCTTGATTTCAAAGCAGTTAAAGTCACTACAACACAACCCCAATGTGAGATGTTGGCAAATGCGTCTACAACAGCCACAGGAAACAAGTTCATGAGATTTGTTAATATTAGCATCTTAATTAGCACAAGAGTTATGCCTGAAAGGACTGGACCACTGAAAGTGCATCCATTGCTTCTCTTTGCTCTTTAAGGGCAAAAAAGGATCTACTCCAGCAGCTGTAGCAAAACATGACTTCGCTTGGCTATAGCATGCTTTCCATGCTAAATCCCAAAATACCCTGTAGAGGCAAATTAATAATGGCAGGTACAGAAGAGAGTTAAGGCACAGACAAAGGGTATATTTTCTGCTGCGTTTTGAGATGAGGTGGAAAGTCAATGAGGCAGAAACAGCGCATTCTGATGGCAAGAGCTGCAAAGGAAAAAACTCGCATCAATGGGGCAAGACTATCAACTATGAAGAGACAGAAGGGTAAGAATGAGGCCAAAAAAAACCCATAGGCGCAGTGCTACGTTTTGGTAGGAGCCAAAAGGATAGGGCAGAAATTCTACTTTTTCACATGTAGCTTAAGACATCTAGGGCTGGGATTATACAGAGCAGTTGCTTGCAATAGTACAGGACTACACTGATTCAGCAGCTCTCCCTAGTCTTACACAGAGATGTCAGGAGAAGACAGTAGGAATGATCTCGATTTCTTGGAAGTGAAGAGGAAAAAAAAGAGGTGAGTAACTAAACATTTTAATTCTCCACTGTATATTCTGCCACTATGACAACACTACATTATTTGAAGGACTCTCTACTTAGCTAACATTTTTAAGAAGGATCAACCACCTCTAGCCTCCATTTCACTATTCCCACCCTTCCCCACTCACAAGACTATCTCAGTACAGTCATTCAAAGCCTTCTGTACAGCACCAGAGCTATGCTGCCTTGTTCAAAAGAGCAGCAGGGAATACTTTAATTAGTATTTTCTCCTGAAGGGTAAAAAACGATTCTGAAATTACTTTGCCTGGTAATGAACTGCATCTTCTTTCACTCTATTGTAGATCTGAAACAGTGATTCCTGATTCATGTATTTGCCTTAGTTTAATTTTGCTGCTGTTGTTTTGTTTTACAGATTTGTTTCTATCATGATGAAAGCTAGACAAAATACTACAAAAGCAGGGGAGAAGGGAATGCCAATATCAAGGGAAACAGAGTTTTTTCTTACCTTGCTAAAATAAGTTAGTCAAGATTGGTAGGGACAATCTTAGTGGAAACAGAAAACCTGTGACCAATTTTATTTTGAGGGGAACTGAATTCATTGGTATGATTAGAAAGTACCAGGGTAAAAAAAAAAAAATAAATATATATTTCACTAGCTAAATGTTCCCTGCCCCCTTATATTTAACACAGGTACTTCTAGTAAGGTAACAGTGCAGTGAGGACTGACTTTTGGAGGGGAAACTGTTGTGTTTAAAATTACTTTCTTATATTTGATAGGTGGATAGTGCAGTGAAATCTGGGCAACACTGAGGACCTGACTCAACTATGTCCTCTCCATGCCCAACTCACCCAGGTAACAGTCGAGATCAGAGTTCTGTGCTGATCTGCTTTATTTCCCTGACAAGCAACAGGTATTTAGCAGGATAGGAGCTGCTCAGGTTTATACTCTTAATCTCTGAATGACTCTGTAACATCTTAGGAGGCAATTAATGCACCTTGATCATTAAAAGCCAACCTCTTCTCTTTCTTGTTTTTGCCCATACTCATTTCTCCCATGTAGACCTTTCCCAATATTGCCATTGCCTTATTCACCAGGTGACTTGGTTCGTTGACTCTGAATGCAGAGCGAAGCATTGGCCACTTCCACCTTTCAAAGCAGGTGTGGCTCACATACACGGGCCAACACCAGAAGTTTTTTGTACATGGGTCAGGTTCTGAAGACATTCCCCTGACAGGCTGGGTAGCCAGTCACCAGCCTTCTCAGTTAAATATGAAGAGCAGTTAAAAACTTGGATGCTCTGTGTGTGGTACACATGCAACTCACATTCCTGAGAAGATGCCCAGCAATTACAGAAACAATTAAATACATATTTTCCTGCTATGCAGTGAAGTGCATTTCAATAACACTCCTGTGTTCTTATTAGATGTTTTCCCCTGGAAGACCTCCAGAATAATAAACATTCATTAACTACCACAAAGAACCTGTAAGGTAGCAAACTACTTGAAAACTACATCAAACAGGTGATCAGAGACAGAGCTAGAGGCCATTTTACATTAATACAACTTCATGCTGCTCTGCTGACACACAGCCAACTTGCTGTGAGCCATTCCAGCCCCAGAAGAGTTACTTTTCTTATAAGAAAACATACTTCGGCCAACAGCACCTCTGCATTTGTCAATCATCCCAAAAGCTTCAGCCAAGAGAAGAGAGGGGAGATCCAGGCTTCCATGAACTGATAATCTTCAACTAACCCAGCAGCTGAGCCAGACCACAGGCTGTCAGCATTAAGTGACCTTCAGCCACCTCTAATGAGGTCTCATGGGCCAGGATGGAGGGGAAGAAAGGACTCAGCGAGACCCCACATTTTCCCCACAGGCCATAGGATCACAGAATTACAGTTTAGCTAGCTGAGTCACCCACATCTCAGGAAGAGAGGACAGAGACCCTTGCCATTGTAGCAGGTGGCTCCCACTACCCACACCTGACATAAAAGCTTCTCAGTGAATAGCCCATAGCATAAGACTTCACTGGGATTAACAAAACCCCTAGAACAGAGACTCAAGGGGCAGTCTGTATTTACATTCTGTTTTCGCATTACTGTTGCAATAAAGGCAAGATTTCTCCTGAAAAATCATACTAGCGGAAACTCCAGTACACTGTGTTAGAGGCAAACTGCCCAGTACTAGTACAGCTTGGTTTTGTTCCAGAATGGGAACAAGCTATCCTATTGGAAAAGTTGGAGGTTAACTAAGAAAATTCAGACACCAACATTATTTTTTTTTTATTTCTCAGAACAATTGCTAACACATCATCAAGCTGTTTGAAATGCTGCATCAATGAAAAGAGACTTTAAACAAAGTTTACAGAGAATTTGCACTGCAGAGTACTACTGTCTCTGATGCTCAATCAGGAGAGCATAGAAGTTTTGGTACTTTCATTTGTATACACAAGTATGTGTGCATATACATGTTTTAATTAAGCCTTATTAATGCACTCACTCTATTTTCTCACTATAATTATACAGTTCTACAGAAAACCATTCAAAAGTCTAGATGACTCAGGAGTTTGACAACAAGATATGAACAGCCAAATTTAGTCAACAGTACAAACCCAGCTACCCAGCTTAAGTCAGTAATCTGGAGCAGACTGCATAATTTAAATACAACTTTGACAAGTTTTGTCCTTTTTCCTTTGTTAATTGTCTGCTAACAGGCTGCAAAAAAAAAAAAAATCTGGAATTTATTCATTATTCAAAGTGATTCATAAATGTCTTCACTGACTAACCCTGGGCCTACAAATACCTTAAGCTATGACTGTCACAACTAAGTAAACAATTTGCAATTCATGGTGTAAATTATGTAATGAATTTCTTCACCTTATGTAACCAGCTTGAACAGTTTAAACAGCCGACAAACACAGCATACATTTTTAATTATACACTTGCAGTTAACAGTTGAGTGGTTACAGGAATCACCCTCCCAGGAAACAAACAATGCCATGTGATTTAGGTTGCAAATACCAAATTTTTCACTTGAGGATGTGCTTTGAAACGCCCTTTCTTTGCCCACACCCAAAGAAGCATGCAAGCCTTTGAGCTATAAATGAGTTTTCCACATATCCTTCTGCTCTAGTAGTAATATTAAAAAACTTCCAATTTAAGAATGATTTTTTGAAAATCAGAAAATGACAATTTATTTCGTCTTCTCTATAGTACTCCAAGATTCAGAAAATGCACATTTACGAGGAAGCTGTTGCCTTTTTCCTAGTATCACAAAGCGTGCACAAACTCTGCATCAAGCGTTGGGGTTACACTAAAATGGGCCACGTGCTCCTCTGCTCCCTTCCTGACGCTGCACTCCACTTCAGGAGTTTAAGATAAATACATGAAACTACATTACAGAAGATAGCTTTAAGTAGTTTCTCAAACAAACTAAGAGCTTTAGGCAACCAGGGCTTACCATTTATCTCCGAATCCAATTCCACAGCTTATCATCACAGTCAATTCTGTCTTGTATTGAACTAAAATTTTACATTTCAGTTCATTATTAATCAATTCCTCTATGCGTTTCTCTAAACTTTCCTCTTACTAAAAGCCATGGAGAGCTTGATGCTCTCCTGTCTTTCCCGCCATTTTTTGTGCCAAGGTACAAGCTGGATTTTGATACCATTAATCTGGCTCTCAGAAGTCACGATTTTAATTGTGTGTCAAGTCAGGAGAAGGAAGGTGATTTTAATGGGGCTACTACTGAAGATGAATTGAAGCTCTACAATCTGGCCCTACTGATTTAGCTTTGAAAAAAATTTAACTCTTAAGCCAGTCATCCCAGTGTCCCAGTTTTTACTGTTCTTTGATTTCCACCCAGTATTATTCTGATAGCAGAGTGAAATACTTCTGTGCAGCCAGACAATAACTATTAACAGTTCTGGGGTACTCTGATGCTGTGCCCTCTTCTGCACTTACAATACATTTTAAAATCCTGTCAGTTTAATGTCTGTTCTCACACAGGTTTGTATTTTTCACTGAAAGGAACAGACGGGACTCTGCCCACCAGCAACGAGAGCTGTACAGAGCCCAGGCTTGAAACACAAGGGCCCTCATGAGGGCTCTGGCCTTACACCTGTACAGCACCCTGTTGCCAACAAGCATAGGGCAGTGGTGAATTAGATCCTGGGATCATTGCCTTCAAGAAAAAACACTTTTCTTCACCACATCATTTAAGTCTTCCATGGTTTTTTTGTGTGTGTATGTGTGTGTGTGTGTGTGTTTGGGTTTTTTTATTTCTGCTAGTTTCCATGACTATATACTTTTATGGAAACATTATTGAAAATTCACTTTAAAGATTATATGAAGATGTCACTGAAATTTAATAGAGGAAAGACAAAAGAAAATGAGCCCATCTTGTACTACCTAAAAAGACTGGGACTGTCTTTCCACAACTGCCTTCTCATTTTTCAGACAGCTGTCACCCCTGGGACTCTGTCTGTTCTCAAGACTTTCCTTTACCAGTGGTAACACGTTTCCGATGATTTGCCCTGAATGTATAAGCAGCCATGTGTACTCCGCTCAACACACATGCTTGTCTTTTGTTCCTTCTTGCCCATGTTCCACTCTGCTATTTTAGTCTCTCTCTCCTTCTGTCTGGACAAATTTTACAGCTATTCCTATTACTGCATTTTCCTAATCAAAATACCCCTGTGCAATCTGCCATCACAGGGCCTATATGTCATTTAAGATAAATTCAAACACCCAAAACAAAGCAGAAAAGGTGCATGGGCATCATATCTTTAGGACACGCAAGATTCACACAAATATGAAATCTAAAAGCAGGTTATTCCAGTTCTTCAGAGTAGACTCTATTACATTCTTTTCTGAAGAAAGTTCCCACAGTATAGATGATGGTCCCACCAACCTCAACTTTAACAGGCAAAATGATATTTTTTGACAAGACTATAGTACTTACAAAGAGTAGCATCAAATTCTGTATTATGGTCCAACTGCAAAGGACTAGCCAACCTTTTAGATTTCAGCACTACTTCCCACAATATTTTGACTTTTAAAGGCTCAGCTCCAGGAATCTAGCAGTGACACTCATGGAAGACAGCTGAAAACATATCCTGAATATCTGGTTAGTGATCAATAACCAGAAGAAACTAAAAATTAAGCCAATATTTGTCAGCCATGTACTGTTTTTAAACCTCACATTTTTTTAGAAATAGATTGAATTTTTTCCACATTTGAAGTGGATGTTGTCGAGTAATGCACAGAATAAAATTCAGATATGAACAAAAGTATTAAAACCTAGACCTTAGACATAAATCCTGCATGAAAGAGACGGCCTTTCTAATACTTGTCCCATTTATAATATTCCTCTCAGCAATATTTGGCACAAAGCAGCAGTTATCCCCCAAAATCTCACACAGTGTGATACATGTTATAATAGGGTTCATTTAATATTTTCGTTTATAATACATAAAATGTCAATTCAATTATGCAGCTACCATTATAGCTTCCTAGTGGTAGTATGCTCTACAGATGTGTGACCTAGTGCTTCTGCTATTTGTTACTCTGGGGAAAAAAAAGTGTTGCTATTGCATTATATAAGGGACCATCAGAAGGTAAGAAAGGTGTTAGAGCCGTGGTTTTTCACCTATTTAAACTCATGGACCTATAAAGCATCTTAAATAGAGGTATGGATCCCTGGATAATGAATTTAAACCTAATGACAATAGCCTCACTTTTCTCATTACCTTTCACAAACCTTTAGAAATAGTCCCTGTACCATTGGTCGAAGACCATTACTTCAGGGCAGTGAAGAATTACATGCTGACGCATACAGTACTGCTGACCGAGTCATGAGCTGAATAATTACACATATTGCAGCAAAGCAGAAATTCCCGTGACTGGCCAGCCCTAGGCTCTGTGCTGGCATACAGGTACCTGTGCGAGCCACTGCCCCAGTAAGCCCGGCCAGCGCAGTACAGGAAAGGTGTTAAATTGTACGCAGAAGTGCTTGCTGGGTTAAAGACCTAAACAAGGACGCAGAGTGAGAACTTTTAACTCCCACCCCCTCTCGGCAAGTCACTGACCCCGCATTCAAAACACCCAAACTGGAAAAGCAACACATACCTAAAGAACACAATTAGTCCTATTAATTCAATTGAAGCCATTTTTCCTGGTCCATTTGGCCCCTGAACTAAGGCCTTTCATGGGAAAGTATTGATAAAGTCCTTGCTTGTTTAAATCTGTTTCCACTTACTCATAAGTAAACGTAGACCAGATGAACATGAAGCACTTTCCCCTCACTGCTCATTCAGCAGCTCCACTGGCCCAGCCACGCTGGGCCCTGGTCCCCTCAGGCCCACAAGCTTGGAGCCATCATGGCCTGCCAGCGCTGGGCCAGCTTCAGTGGAGGCTCTTGGGCAGATGGAGACCCCGCACTACAGCCTCCCCAGACTGAGAATAAAAACGTTTAAGAGCCAGCCTGTGGAGGACGACCCTTCTGCTGTCCCTGCCCAGCCTCAGGCACCCACCGGCAGGGGGTCAGCGCGGTGCCCCCCTCACAGGCAGCCAGTTCCGATCCCAGGCCCACACGCAGCCACTTTACAAGCCAAGCCTGCGCTAGTGCAGCACCCAGCCTGAGCACCAGCACTCCTCATGTGGGCACCACCACATTAGTTGGCTCACCCAAGAAACCCCCACAAGCTGCTCCTAAGAGATGACGCCACAAAACAATAGCAAAATCTCCCCACACCAAGGGAAAAGCCAGAAGAGAAACAGACGCCACATCAAACCCAAGCTAATGTGGTGTTTAATTTTCTCAGGCTGCACAGCTGAGAGCTGCACAAGCCAAGCAGACATGGGGGAGGTCCCTGCAGCACAGGCAGGTCCTGTGCCACCTCCCAGACCAGGGGAGCGCCCCACCGGAGGGAGATGCCACATCTACACCCACAGAGCCACACTCCAGGGCACACAAGCAGCACCACCTCTCATACTCCTGCCCTATTCTCCCCTCGCCACCATGGGGTCTCAGCCAGCTGCTGCTTGCCTTCGCACAACCGGCTTGCAAGGAGAGCTGTGCCCAGTCCAGGGCATGACTGAAGCTGGTTCGGCTTGCAGGGGCCACAGCACCCTGGTCCTCAACCCACAGGGACACTCCAGCACCAGCCAGAGGGGACTCCAGGTGAACAAAAACAGGTCCTACGTGTCCCACGGGGCCCAGCCAAGCACATACCTTGTTCAAATGGTGGGCAAAGCCTCACAAGAGGCACAGCCCTACAAGACTGAATGTGGGGGCCTGGGTAATGGGGTCCATCAGCACAGCAAGGAGTGAGCCAGGACAAGGGAACACCCCAGAAGGGGGACTGGAGACCGCTACCCCACAGCAAAGCTCAGGAAAGGGCTAACAACCCTAGGGCTGTGCTGAAACGGCCCTGAGCACAGGGAGGCCTCAGCTGGGTCCAATTAGGGCTGTCAAGGCCTGTTAGTGCCCCAGGCCAGCACCACCACCAGCCCCATGCGGTGTGTGGGCATGTTCTCCCCACGGAGACGAGGAGGAGCCGTACCCAGAGAGGTGCTTCCCCCGGCTGCCTCAGCGGCTGCCCACAGCAGGTGTCACTGGGCTGAGGGATCGCAGCCACAGCAAATGGCAGCGCCGGCGTCCAGCAGTCAGGATCCAGCCCTGCAACAGCAGGGCTTGAGTGAAATGTGGCGTTTCCTTTTCCCCCAAGAAAACTTCAAACTGATAAAAGGCAAAACAAATCCCCCCATAAATTTTCTCAAGATTATTTACAACGTTCACTTGGCAGAAGCAATTAACATCTAGGGGCTTTATGTATCTCCCCCTCCAGTAGTAAACATTCACTGAAATAAATGAATTGTCAAGCAAAGACTGAGAGAAAAGCTCCCAAGATTTCAGCCCCTGCAGCAGCCCTAAGAGGAGGCACGCTTCTGTCTCTCACTTGCCTCCTTCCTCCAGAAACCACTGGCACCCGCAGCCGGCTGAGGTGTCCTCCTGCTCATCTCCTTGGCTTCTTGTCCTCTTCCCCACCCACAGCCCTGCGGCAGCACGCAGGCACATTTCACACCTACTGAAGGCACCCTCTGGCCATCTTTAGCAAGCCCTGAGTCCAGAAATATTTAGCAAACAAGGACCAAAGGTCTGATCCGGACGTGCTGTCTTCAGATGTAAACAGTCTGCCATGCTGCTTCAGTTAAACAAAATGAAAGCAATGTGAAGTTTACTTAGGGAAGAAACCGAAATTAAAAGGAGCTTTATTAAGACATCAGACAAGGCAGATGTTTCAACCCTTCTCCGTCATGAAACAGAAGTGCACGGGATGCGGGATTTAGGAAGCAGGATGTGGGGTTTAGGAAGCAGGATGCAGGGTTTAGGAAGCAAAGCTGTGAGGAGCGCGATGGAGGGCACGCTTAGGTGCTGGGCTGGGCAGCTTTCACCCCCAAGCACCTGGGGGCTGCTGATGGAGGCTGCCCTGCAGGTGGAGAGGAGCTGGGCCTCAGGCAATAAAGAGATTTGTGAAGTAGCACAATGGAAGAGTTTCACCTTCAAGAAGGAAGAAAACCCTTGTTCTTCTTAATTGTGTGGCAAGGCACATGATGGGTTAACTCACGGATTGTAATTTGTTTAGACTAGATAGTTAGATAAAACATTTGCAAGATTGGGTTACGTTAACAAGATTCCTGAAATGTGTACACTCTCTGGGAACATAATATGGAAGTCATAACCATGTAGCAATAACATAATTTGCAAATTAGGTGTGATGGGTTGTAAGAGGACAGGTTGAATGAATAGTGCATTCCAAAAGACAATATTTTTAGTATTTCTTGATCATCTTGTTCTATCAGGCCAAGAGTTCACAAATGCGAAAGGAATAACAAGTCCCTACAAGGTTTGTGTCATTAGAGGGCTCGTTTGGTGGTACTAATGAAGCAGATTACTGTTGCTTCTACAAGTTTCCATAAAATTCATTCTTGAAAAAGTAACTAGTATTGATCAGTCTCTATAATCTTATATCTGACAGTCAACCCTTTGCTTTGGCCTTTTTGTGTTTGGTCGAATATATGGAAAAGAAACCAATAGCGCAGAAGAAACAAAGTGTGGTAGATGGTAGTTGTCTCAGACAGATGAACAGGGAATGTCCTCTCTTCTGGTGAGGCTGACTCCGTACAGTAGACCCTCCAAGGCTTTTCCTCCAGGGCCTGTTACCTACCTCTGTAGATACTTTACTGGCAAGAAAACCCAAAGAGAAAGCTAGTACCACGTATTTAAACAGCAGAAAGTTCTTTGTAGTTTTCAGACTAATTTGTCACTTCATTGTGTGTCATTTCACATGATATACCCCTTTGAATTACACAAAGTAATTATTTTCCTCTTAGCATTAACACCCCCCAAATATTTGTAGTCTGTTAGCACATCCCCACCTTCATCATCTCTTAGCCACATTTAGCACTTCTAATCTTTCCACCTAAATCAGTCCTGAAGCCATCCTGATAATTTTTGTTGCTTTTCTTTGAATTCCTTTCAATTTGTTGAGATGCTGCTAGTAAAGTTTTGTGCAAAGCTGGATGTGATGGTTTTAGGTGTGAATGCATCAGAACTGTATAGAGTAAATCTATTACCACCTTGAGCTGCAATATGGTGCTTCCATATATGCAGCACAAAACCGTATTTTCAATTTTCTGCAAACATGCTGCTTTACAAATTAATGTCTAATATCCTATCCCGAGTCTCAGAGTGATCTCCAGGCTTTTGCTTCTTTCTGAGTGGCATGAGTTCCAGATTATTTTCATATCTTGCTTTTTCCATTAGTAGACAGATACAGAGCTCAGGCTCAGAAAGTCGCAATAGGAGGAGCATCAGAATACACTATAATAATCAGAAAAGAACGCTTCAACACATTTTCCAAAGTCTCCATGGCATTTTGCCACCAAATAAAAAATTCGTTTGGCTAAATCTTTGTTTAGTTTCTGTGTGCACAGAGATTACTCCTGGGATAGCAAAGGACCAGCAAATCCCACAATCACAGAGTCCTGAGACCACTGTGGAGCAGCATCCATCGCTATATACAACCTATATAGCCTCGGATTGTGTATAGCTGCATTCTGATGGTGAAGGAAGCTGCTGAGTCTCCAGTCACAGGATCATGAGGAGACACATGGTACAAAGTCTTACTTGATGGATGGACGGATTCAGATGACAGTGAGGAAACAGTACTGGAGCAAGGGACTCAAAGGTCACCTGACTCATACATGGGACAAAGGATCCCCCTAGCCCTGTTTAAAAGCCTCCCAATCTTGCCTTGTTGGTAAGGTGTAAGTCTCCTCTCTAACCCTGGACTGACTGCTGCCCACTGACTGCCCCAAGGCCCCCTGAGAAACCAGTGACCTGTGTGTTCCTGCTGTGGGAGGCCAGGACTGCCACGTGCTGGCCATCTCTGGCTCTTCAAAGATAGGGAACCTTATGAGTTACACTGTACAATTTGCATGGGAAGGCATGGAGTCAATGCAAAAATGGGCAGGGGATGAAGGCTGGGCTAAATAACAGGCTAACTTAAAAGGACAAGCATAATAATAACAAAATGGGACTAGGGAAAGAGATGGAAAGGAAGGGAGCAGAGAAGAGCAGGATCAAAGGAGCAGTGAGAATAGCAGTATGGAGGCACAGAAGAAAGGCTGCTTAGCCCCAGACTGTCATCCTGCAGGGCAGTGGACTGCGTCAGGCCATTAGGAGCACAATCTCACGTCGCTCACAAGCATGATCCAAAGGAAGCCCTGGCAGCTTCCAAAGGGACACCCTCCGCATTTCAAACACTACTGATGCAACACAGAGGAGCCCCAGACTGAGCGGCTAGTAGGTGAGCAGGTGTTTGAAGGCAATAGCCAACAACCATTTCTACTGAGATAAAACCCAGCTACACATCTGTTTGAGAAACCAATAAAATCTCATCGTTCTCCAGAGAGAAACTGTGTAACTCTAATAGCGTTGTGACAGTAATACTCCTTCCTTTAATACTGCAGTCTTTGCTAAGAGTCCAAAGTGCTGTGCAAAGGAAGTATCTCCATTGCTGATAACAGGCTGAGGGTCAGGGGTGTGAAGTTGCTTCCTACAGTGGTCCAACAACAGATCAGGGAATAGAGACCAGCCACTACTGTCCTGCTCTAGTGTGCTAGTTGCAAAGCAATGCTTCCTGTAAGTGTGATCTGCTCCTCCCTCTACTTAATGGGGATCACTTCTCCTTCAATCTGAAGAATACACTTTCTCCAGTTTCTTACTGTTACCCTGGTGACAGGATAAAAGCCAGGTGACATCCACTCTTCCCTGTAACATTCATCATCAGAAAGTGAAGAAGGTAGGTATGGTTAAGGCAAAGGACCAGAGCCCTCCCAACAAGAGAGATACCCCGCTTACCCTGTGTCAGCCTGGCTCCCTCCTCCTCGCCTGACTGCTCAGCATGCTAAGTATGTGACAAGTGGATTAAAATAACATTTAAGACAAGACTTAACACTCATTAAAAAGAGGTGAGATCTCAAAGCAAGCTCAAACAGCGTCCTTACCTCACCCTGAAGAGATGGAAGATGGCAGCTTGCTGCACAGATAGCTGGCGGTTTCTGTCACAGCCCGTGTCAGGCTGCCACAGACGTACATTAAATACAAAAACACACATGTCAAGGAGCTCAGGAGGGTGTTCAGTGTCGTGTGCCAAACCCCATGTGGTACCCATGCTCAACAGGGAAAGCTCCGGGGCTAGAAACCCTAAAATCTGCATCTTCCGTTGGCCGGCTGATCACTTTGCAGAGCAGAGTCCCACATACTCTCCTCTTGTGCGCCGCCCCACCCCTCCCTGCCCTTGATCCCACAAACCCATTTTGCTTTGGAAGCTAACAGACGGGCACAAAGGTGGGGGGAAGGAAGACAAAAGGGATTTCTCCCAGGCTTAGTATCACAAGGGTCCACCACTGGGTTTGACTGGGAAATACTTATCTAAAATGAAACGCATTTGTGGTGGGGGAAAGCACTACATAAAAACCCTCCATCTTAGGAAATCTGCTCTTTATATCATCTGTTCTGGCTTGCTTTACAGATAGCATGTATTTAACCAATTAATGAGGAAGAGTCAGCCTAGCTATGGATGAATGGCTTGGATTAATCTTTTTTGTCTTGTGTATGATAAACACCAACTTGACAGCTAAATCCTGTCTGTAGAAACTTTATTAAGGATGATTATGCATGAGTCAAAAAGGACACAGCTTGACTTTCAGATCCCAATTTGAGTTTAAGGGCTGGCTGGTTAGAAACATCACCTTGAAAACCAAGTAAATTTGATCTGGATGCCACTGAAGAGAATAAATAACGGAGCCTACTGATGTCATTTTTCTCCAAAGTCACTTTTCCGTCTGCAGCAGGATTTTACCTTTATTTGAATGAAGACCTTATTTTTTACTTTTCTTGTCTTTGCACTTTATAAACTATGTAAGAAGAAAAAGAAAGCAAAAAAAAAAAGGAAAATATAATTGTTAGGTTTGTGCAATGACATTCTTAGCTGTGACACTACGTATAGCTGCAGACAACAGAAACCAATAGAAGTTATTTATAGGGTTTTTAAGTTGGGTAGATAGAGGTCAAAATGTTTACCTGACCCTCTGCTATAGTCAATGGGCTGGAGGATGTTTTAGAGGAACCAAAGTGGGATGAAATATTTACAGACCCATAATAAAGTTACACATTATGAAAATTTAATGCATTTAACTTTCAAATTATTCTTGCCTTTTTCATATTCAAAAATATAAACTAGAAACTGACAACCAAAAACATATTTAATGTCAAATTAAGCGTGCAAGATCAAGCTAGCAAAAGTAAAGATGCTGTTTTAGTAAAGAATGATCCATCAGATACAGTTGGCTAAATGGAAAAATCAGGAAAAATTAAATTTGAATCAAGCCGAATAAAATTTTTAAAGCTTTTCAGTTAAATGTTAAGACAAAAAATTTCATTTTAGGTCAACCCAGAATGTTTCGGTCAAACCATAATGAAATGCTCTGATTTTTAATATTTTTAGCTGGATCAATTTTCCTTGAGAAATATCCCTAAAAAATGAAAGTCTATTTTAAGAATACTAAAAATTGTCATCATTTCCCCAAAGATATTTTTCATGCTGAAAAAAAATTACTTTTTCACCCCTTTGTTTCCCTCGACCCTTCCTTACCTTCTAACACTATAGTGACTATTTTGTCACTATATTCGCCAAAAATTCACCAGTCTTCGATTGTCCCTCAAATTGATAAGCTTACCTCTTATGAAAAAAATACATGACCATCTCTGCAATGCCAGTAATTCAACCACATCATAGAGACGTCATGTCTTTCTTTTTTCCATATGTCTGATTACATTGACCTGAGGCTTTATTCAGATTTATAATACTGGAGACAAAAGTCTACGTTTCTCTTTGTTCCCTAGGTAGACCATTACTTGAGCTACTTAGGAAGGAAGGATGCTGTTATAGCTAAGGCATAATACTAGGAGTCAAGATATTTGGACACATTTCCAGCTATAGCTCAGATTTTTGTGCAATTGTGGACAAGGCACCCTGAGTTTCTCTGCAAAATAAGGAAAGCAGAATATCTCAATAATTTTTTCACTGTTCAGATTTTATGCTTTGAGGCAGTCTTTTTTCTTACCACATTAGTCAGCCCAGAATTAGATACACAGTCCTTAACTGGGGACTAGGCCTTCTGTTGGGACCCTCGGTAGAAATCTCATGCTGAAGCTCAATTTCAATGCTTTTGAGCTGGATTTGTTTTATTTTCAATTCTGCTTTCTGGAAGGTGGAAGCTGCATATTTTCCCCATCAGCAGAGCTTACCATAAGCTGGGAGCACTGTCCCCAGCAACCTGTACTCCTCCAGTTTTGTTGTGCCCTTCTCATTTACTGAAAGCACCGATTGCTTCAGCGCTCCCAAGCCCCGGCTGCCCGGATGAGCTGCACCTTAACGGTTCCCACCTGGCACCTCCTGCCAGCGCCAGGTGGGCCACGCATCAGCAGATGCTAACGGAGGGTTGCAGCTCCTGCAGGCTTTCCCCAGTATACCTATGCCATGCTGCAGCTCCACTGAGGTCCATCAAGATACTCCTGCCCGCGTTTTCTGCTCCTTTTGGAGAATCCCTTTCAGTAAGCCTCACTACCTCCATACCACCTCCCTTGCTGCATTACCATGATGCTGATGGTGGGGGACACAAACACCTCCACACAACCCATGTTCAGCTACGACAAAGACAGGCTCACTCTGAAAACCCAGTTAGCAAGAGCAGCAGAGCCCCATTTGCCTCTGCTTGGCATTCCTGCACGAGGAGCCGTGCGAGGCATTTTGCACCCCAAATCACCCCAATGAAGAGCATGCAGGGTGCTGGGCAGGGGCGCTTCTACAGGGGTGACCAGACAGCAGGATCCAATTCGTACCCATGACTGCAGGACTACACACAGCTGCAGAAGCAAACAGGGTGCAGGCAGGGAGTAAAACTTTCCCCCACTGTAAGGAGAGCTATAAAGACATGATTAAGTAATGGCAAAGGGTCAGGCTCCAAGAAGGCACTTTCTACTGCTGTTTTCATATAGCTGCGCAGGGACATTTCCAGCACGGTACAACTGTCAGGGCTTGTGGGGAGGAGAGTGGTGGAAGAGGGGACTCTGGGGATTTAGCAGCAGGCAGTAGACAACACATGCTTACCAAGATAAATGAATAAATAAAGCAAAATCAAAATGAAATATCTCAGTTAATAAAACAGCGGCTTTCAGCTGATTCAAACTGAATGTCTAATTTTGGTGTTTTGGTTCCGAGAAAAATGCGATATTTTGACTTTCCAGATCAGTTCTTGCAAGCCTTCCCCAGCTTGGAAATCTGCTGCCTGTACCTTCAAGCAAAATGGCCCAACTGTTCTCCCTTCTCCTGGGCCATGGCTCTGGCTCTGCATCTCACCCCATCTGTACCCCAACCAAGCCAAGTACCTCTGGGTAGTGGTATCACGTCTGATGGTGCTCTATGGCTCGGAAAGACCTGGCAGACAGTGTCCCTGTTTGTCAACAGTGTGATATCCTGCATAGACCAAGGCTGAGCATGTTGTCACATCGGCACACTAGGTAAAAATGATGTGTTGAGCACAGCCTGGGCTGGCAGTCTCTGCTCTGCCTCAGCAGAGACGGGCAGAGGCTGCCAGAAAGGCTTTATGCCACCTGTGTATCTCCTGAAGATGGAGGCTGTCTGGGGAGAGGGACCGTCCCATGCGTAAGTCAGAGCATCCCCAGAGACTCCTCTAATTTATGCAGGCCTGAAATAGCTTTTACAGCTATTTTACAGCTTGCGTTATTTTCATTATCTCAAAAGTGAATAAGCACAAAACTTAAAGCCTGTTCTCTTTGCACTTTTGCTGAGGTTTCAGTCCAGCCATACTGACCCGGCTCTGCTTAAGGCTTCCCAAAAAAGCACCATTTGTGATGGTGGTTTGGTAATGCAGACAACTGTCTGCTAATAATTGACTGAGACCAATACATTTCACGTAAGCCACTTATGGTAATAACTTTTGGTCACTAGTGATGCGAGCAAGGTCAAATTAAAACCCATGGGTAAGAGACTGCATAGTCCGTTCTGAGTCCCTTAGGACATCCATTCTCCAGTGGTGACAAATGAAGTAGCAGGGTGGCTTGCCGAGAAAACTTAATTTGCAAGCAAGGAAATATCTTGGAGCTTGTATGCAGCTGTCAGCAATGTGATTCTGCTGGGCTGGAAATATTCTGAGCAAATAAGATAAGGTGAAATTGGCCAGCACCAAGGCCTCAGCACCATGTCACTCACAGAGCTCTATTTTAAGGGTTTAAGAGAGATTTAAGTGGTGTAAAAAGTTAATTTCTCCCCAGAGACAAAAACTGCCCATCCCAAAAGCAAAACAAACACCAAGTAATTTTAACTTCTTTTTCCCTTTTACCTGCCTCTGCTCCTTTTAGCTGTTTACATACCTAACTCACTCTTCCAAAATGAAACGAGGTCTGAACCGCATGTCCCATAATATCAGTGTACTAAGAAACAAAAACCATGACCTGAACTATAACTGAATGCCCCCAATTTTAAAGCAAAGAGTTCAGCTTATCTGTGTTTTAAAATGAAGGGATTCTTCCCTTTCTTTCACTTCTTGCAGAGCACAGCCACAATGCTAACTTCTCCAGGAGCCACTGGCTCCTCCTGCAATAGCCCAGAACCTGTTTCTTCAAAGGAAGTACCAAGGGTAGGAGATGCAGGAGCTCAGGAACTAAACATGGAGCCCAAAAGACCTTGTTTTGAAAATGCAGTTATATGGGTTACTTGAGAGGGGCCGAGCAGTGAACGCTTCTGAAGTTTGGGCTAGTAAGTGCTGAAAATTGCATCCTGTGACTATCTGCAGGCTAGGGAAAAACATAAATTAAGTTCTTGAAATACCGCATCGATCTCTGTTTTTTTCAATAGCCTGCTTTCCCGTATGGTATAATATCTACGTAGGAATTTTTAAGTGACATGATGCAGCATGTCTCTGTTTAAAATAATAATAATGACAGTCTTATCTCAAGCCTGCAGGATGCTGAGGGGTTCAGCGTTGGGTGAAATGTCACCCTTGCAGAGGATAGGCAGAGGAATTTGTGTGCAGCGGGAGCTTGTGATCTGAGCACAGGGGTTTAGAGAAGGGCTGCATTTCATGACCTACAAAAGAGAAAAAAATGAGATTTACATTCCAAATGTGCTGAGCAGCCCTTTCCCTTTAGTTATTAGAGGCACTCGGCATATAATTCATAATCGCCTAATGGCAGGGTGGTGGGGGGAGGTGTACCATTGCCGTTCAACATCAAAATCCCTCCAGGAACCGCAGTAACGGGGTTCTGCTCTTATTTATATTGTGACACTAAATGGCTGGCAGGAAGATACCAGCAAATATCAGAATAAATAATTCAGTAAGTGTAACGGAAGGTCATGAAGACTAACAAACATGTTTCTGTTTCCTCTCCTCTTGTCTCTCCCCTCCCTTTATTTACATGCTCTTTCTCTTCTAGTTCCCCCCTCCTGAGTCTCCTTTTTTTGTGCAATACTTTTCCCCCCTTTTTTTCTTATGTACACAAAATATGGCTTAAAATGCAGCTTTCCCATTTTTCTGCTTTCTAGCCTCCATCATGCTCCTGACAGTTTTCCTCCATCTGTCCTTCCTCGCTATCTTTCCCATATATTTTCTCCTTCTCTTCACTGCCTGCTCCTGTCATCACCCACCACATCCCTTCTTGTGGGACAACTGACAGTGCTGACTTGCCAGGGTAAACTCAGCTCTGAGTTACGCTACAGTAAAATGCTGCTGAAGTTGATAAAATCCTCTTGGCTTGATCTCGGAGCAACAGCAGAATATGGCCCTGCATTAAGAGCACTCCTAGGTTATTGTGTCACTACACCACCAGATCCACCCAGTTACCCAACATGTGGCAAGGATGTGTGCTTTGAAGTGGATGTGTTTGTGGCTCTGCATACTGACACACATAAAATACTACAAGTTTTGATCTACCGTCAGGAAACCCCTTGGCTGACACATGAAATCTGAACTCTTGGTGTCAGGCACTCGTTTTCCAGTGCCACAACTTCTGTGTAATGTTAAATCACAAATTATGAGCCCAGAAGGCAGCTCTGTGGTTACTCCATCAGATATCCAGTAGAGTACAGGCCATGGGACTGTCCTGAATTCATTTCTGTTTGGAAGATATAATCTAAGTATTCAAAGTGTTTTCAATGGAGAATTTGCTACCTCTGAGAGCAAGCTGTTCGCGGGGTTAATGCCTTCCCCGCTGAAATGTTTGGCCTTATATCTTGTTTGAATTCAGCTGGTTTAACCCCAGCCTTCCACTCGCGTTGAACCCAGTATCTGCCTGCTAGATACAGGGTCTTCTCTGAGCAGGTTGCCTTTCCATATGAAGGTTTTATAGCCTGTGATAAAGCCACCCCTCAATCTTGTCTTTGTTAAGCTTGGCTGACTGAGCTTCTCAAGCCTTGCATTACAGAGCGTGCCCTCCTCGACGGCACCATCACTTCTGTCCTGAACCCTCTCTGCTACCTCAACCCTGTGAGTGAGTGCCAAAAATGGACAAGCCACAAAACTTACAGCAGTGCAAACCCAATATTATTTGCCTTATGAAGCCTTTGTTGCCCAGTGGAGTGCTATGCAGGCATGATGTCTGGGCCAATTGTATCCCAAGACATCATCTGAGGCACAGCTAAGGTACATCATTTCTTTCCAGTACAGATGCTAGGATACGTCAACTATATCTGTATGCCATCTCACCATCCCAAACACACATACCTAAAGTACACATTGTTTCTGTCCACTTTACAAAGAGATCCAAACCATTTCCATAGAGTTACCTGGTTTTCATTCCTAATTATCACTCCCCAAACTATTATTAGTATACTTTATGGTTCACTTTGTCATGGTTTTTTTCTAGTTCTGTAATAAAAATAGTAACTACCCTAAAGCAAAAAGCTGTTACCTGTAACACCCTGTGAAATGTTTTATGTCTATAGAAAATTTCACTTTAAACTCTATAATTCAGCCATCTTTTTAATCCATTTAATGTGCATCATGTTGGTTTCTGCAGCTTATTAATCAAAATGTCACCTGATACTGAGTCAAGTGCCTAAAAGAAGAGAAGGAATATTCAATCAACACAAGCACCTTTATCAACAAAAATTAGTTTAATGAGATCTATTGTTATAAATCCATGTTGATTAGCATCAGTTAGCATATCTGCATTTAATTCTTTAGTAATTTATTAATTAATTACATTAGCTGCTACATTACTTTTCCCAGTATTGCTATATTTACATTTTTCAAGAGTTTGAATAATACCAGCTTTCTCCTGCATCTTTGATATTTTACCAATACCCTGACAAATTCTGAAAATCACCATTTATATGAATTAAGTCTGGAAATTTCCTTAGCCAGCTCTTTTAAAATGCTTGGTATCAAATTATTCAGATCTATTAAATTAAAATGATGGACTTTATTAACTGTGCTCCGCCAGTCTAAATTACTGTTGGAGAAGAAAGTATTTTGTTGTCATCATATGGCAAGAATAACTCATCTAGCTTTTTTCCAAAAGAAGAATAAAAATAATTATCAAACATATCCTTGATTTCCACTTATTTTTTTAATCATTTCCATTTGGCAGAAGACAAATACTATTGTTAGCATTTCTATCATTAATATGCTTTGCTATTGCAGAGTATATAATAATAATTTACTTGAAGTTTCTGCTTTTTAATATGTTTTGGCCCTTTGTTTCCTGTATTAACTCAGCTAGACATAGCTTTCCCTCCTTGTACTTCTTTTTCTATCTAGTTTTTACTATTCCTAGTTTCTAATTTCCAGGTATTTCAGTATGTTGCCCTTTCCTCTTCCTGCATATGAGAACAGGCACATTCACAATTTTTATTTCCTGCCACTTTTACTTCCCCTCATAGTGAAGTTATTGTAGTTTTTAACAATATGATCTTCTTTCTCATATATAGCACCATGGGTTTTCGCAGACATAGTAAAATGTTGTCAATAAGTTCTCAATTACCTGTTAAGATTGTTTAGACTTTATCTCCAAATTAATTTGGCCCTTCATCATTTTCAGCTTTGTGAAATGCTACACAGTTCTTTCTCCTTTTGCTTTCAACCTTCAGGGCTTTATTTTCTTCAGTACGTTTGCGTAGTTCGGTGGGATCCATTTCTCAATAGGCAAATATCTGGAACTATTCGATACTTGCTGTCTCCTCTGTATATGCACTTGCAGACATGCAGAGCAGAGAGATGCTCATGCAGAAGGGATAGGAACAGTCCACACCTACTCTTCCAACGCCAGACCAGCAATACAAAACTTCACAGGCTGGAACGTGCCATTGTGTCACCATACAGTCTGACATTCCCCCCATGCTGTTAGCCCCGCGCTGACCTCGACAGTCAGCAGCCTGGCTTTAACTTAAATCCCCCATACACAACTATAGAGTCATCAAAGTGTACTTAGAGCTACGAATCTGTGCTGAAAGGAACAATTTGAGTGAGTTAAGCAGAATGATTTAAGTCACCCCTAGCTATGCGGTGCTTTGCCACCCCTGGGTAAAGCAGGCAAGTTTTGTAAGCAAATCCTTTCCCAGCACACGGGCTTAGTCATCAGTGAAAGTTGCTGGCTCGCTCCCATCCCAACTGTGGTTCAGCTACTGCTCGGAGGTCAGCTCTGCAGGCACTTGATAAAGCTTCAATTAAGTGCTCTTCTTGCAGCACTCGCTGATTTACACATCTTCTGCCCGCATCGGCCATTTTGCTGAATAAGCCCGCATAAGGGCAAGGGCTGCGTGCACAGAAGTGTCCAACTTTCCCTTGCCTATGGCAGGAATTAAGCTCCTCAAGCCTGGGCATCACCGGGCAGCTTAAAATAAATAATAACATTCAAATGAAGTTTTTAAAAGGGTGGGGGGAATGAATACAGCTGCAGAGGGCATAGTACAAATATTACTATAGATACTTCAACTGGGCAATTAATAATACATGGCATATCTATTCCAGACAAGTCTCCGAGCTGTATTTCCTTGTGGAGATGTGCACATCTGTGTTTAGACACTACTGTGACGGGATGGTATAAAAATTTCAGTGACATGAACATCATGGTACGCTTCTCCAGCCTGTGTAACAGCCTGGTGGATCAGCCTCCAAAAGAAATTACAATCAAAAGGCCTGACCTTACCTGCTCATTAACGGGGGTCGCACTTAACTGCAGTGAGCAGTTCTCATACTGAAGCCTTGCACTCGTGTTCAATTGCTTAGGCTACAAGTCAAAATGGAAAGTGACTCGTAATGATTGCAAATCCCTCTGGGAAAAATGAAAAAGTAACAAGCATAAGACGATAGAAATGATTTGCTCGACACAATGTGCATCAAGGAAGATCTGTGTTATTTATTTGTGAGTGACACTGTTTGAAAGGGAATGTTTACATTTGCAGCTTTCACAGAAGAAATGAGTGCTGCAGAGACAGCAGTGCTAGAGGTATATTGGACTATTTAAGGAAAGACCCAACATTTTCATTTGTGAAAGTACTTATATGAATTGATATAAAGTCTCAGATTATTTTTCCTTGCACTTTTTTGGGCAGTGGTTCAGAATAATAACCTTAAAAAATTCACTTGAAAATTTACCAGCTCAGGCACAAAATCTTCTTCCTTGCCAGGAGTGTAGTAAAGAAACAAATGAAGATCATTTTACTCCCTCCTCAGGAAAAAATACGTATCCCAGCCAAACAGGCAAGTGGAATTTGGCAAGACTGAATTGTTGACATGCTTTTATTATACCAACAAATAAAACATTAACTGCATGTGTTACATGGCACTTGCCTTGTATGTAGGTCATTTTCTCTAGGCAGAACACCTGCTCAACTCAAGGAAATATTTCAGGGTACTCACATGGCAGTGAACCTCTGCAGGAAGGAGTGATTAGTAAGCCCCTGGGAGGTTTGGTCTAGAAGGTCTTTCTCCACTTTTTCCTCAAGTCTTTCCACAAGCAAAAATTAATGCTGGGCAAAATCTGTGTTCCACTGAAGTCAAACTTCAGCAAGACTGACTTTGCTCCCCTGGACTTAAAAGCAGTTTTGCTTGAGCAAGAACAGAGTAAAAGTTATGTGTGATCTTCAGCACATTGCCCTGGGCTAACTCGAGGGAACATGATCCTCTCAAAGCCCAGCTGCAGACATGAGAGCTTATTTAAGACTGCTTTAAAATGCAAATTACACCGGCATGCTTATCATATGCCTATGGATCCACTAACATGGAAATATGCACAGTCCAGAAGTATCTATGATCTGAGGAGGCTCACCAGAGCCAGGATGCTGAGAGTTAAGAGTGAAAATGCTGGATAAGGGTCCATCCTGAACTTATGCAACAAAGAACAGACTATCAACATGGATTTACTCTGATTTTTCATGCTTTTCTCAGTTTAAGTCAGAACACCTAACCATGTTTGATATGGATTTTCTACAGACTCACCAACAGAACAACTGACAGGCAGCTGTGAATTGCAAGGACGTAAATACGTCTAAGGGCTGTGGCGGCCAGAGCTGATACAGTAAATGATTGCTCTGACAGATTACTTCTCGGCGCTGCATTTTGAAGAAGCAATCTGATCGCTGATTATTCCAGGTAGCAAGGAAAAAAAAAAGAAGGCACTGTGATTACTCTCACTTCTTGATTTTGGCAGCCTGAGCCTGTCCTGTCACGTTGGTGCCATCCACAGTGCCAGACCCATGGCCACGTCCCAGGGCTTACATGCTGGGCAGTTACACAGGTCCTACGGAAACAGCTGTCAGCAAAGCAGGAGCAGTTCTCCCGTGGGCAGCAAGAGCCCGCACAGGCGTAGCATTGCAGGGGGTTGCAGTCCACGCAGGGAGGGGGTGTGCGGCTGCTTCACCACCATGTGCCACGGAGCACAGGAGGCACCGGGCAGTGTGAAGGGGAGCCATCAAGCCAGTCTTCTCTGGTAAATTGTCCCACAGCGATGGTCGTGGAAGACCTGCATTGCCAAACATGAGGCCTCCAAGGGCAAGGGCAACAAAGTGACTTTGGCAGGCATTGGTGCTGCCTGGAAGCTACAACCCATCTGCATTGCTGAGAGTGCAGGTAACCCCAGCCCTGCCTCCTCCCCAGCTTCCCTTGCTTCTTGGTGCAAGGCAAAGCCATGGGGCCACAATCTCCTGGACGTCTTGCTCCCAGCCTGAGCTCGTTTGAAGGAGTTAATTCCAACAGGCTCTTGCATCCTCTCACATACTCCTCTGTACACACACCCCATGCTAGTCACAACCTCCTAGCAAAGCTGTATGCTGTGATACAGGCTGTACTCTGCCCATGATGGCAGAAGGGGCCTGTTCAGTTATCTGTCCTTACCCCTGATGGAAACAAGCTGATCCCTGCTGTATTTTCACGAGAGCTATGTCCCATCTAATTTTAAATGCCACTTGTAATAGCTGTTTTTTCTTCCCCAAATATCTTTTGCAGCCCTGAAGTTGAAGTCATCTGAAACCACAAGACTGGAGTTTGAATGGCCCTTGATATTATCAGTGAGCCGAGCCATTGCTTTGTGCCTCAGCCACCGTTTTCCTTTTCCATCGTTCACTGAGATATATGCACAAATCCAAAGGAACCAGTCAGTCAAATGCAGTGAAGCCATCAAACATACTGCTCCTCTTCCTCGGCAGAAGAAGCCTCGCAAAAGCCAGGGGGATATCTAGGTAAGTGCAGCCAGTAGAGGGATTTAGGGCCTCCACAATGCGTGACAAAGCTGTCATTAAAGCTATACAGCAGTACTGGGATCCTGAAAAATGCAAAGACAGTAGCGTAACCAATAAGGAGGTCTTGTTGTATTATAAATTATTCCCAGCATACCACAGTACGCTCTTGGGCCTCCTGAATTCACTGTCATCTGCAACGCTCTTATCCCCTTGGAGGAATTGCTGCTCAATTACGCAAACTTACCCAGGGTCCCTTATGGTTTTTAAAGGCTCATGCTGTATATTGATTTGTCTTCTCCTCCTCCCTGCCCACCTCAGGGCCTCCTCTCCCATTTCATGTACATTGGCTTCCTGGATTTCAGAGGGAATTGTCTCAAGGTCATACCAAGATGCTTCAGTGTGGCTCAGCAATGAAAAATGTATGTAGCCCAAAATATTGTTTAAAAGCAATAGGCTGAAAATAGTGCCCGTGGCCTGAAGGAACCCTGATTCATTTAAGATATAGGGGTATATATGCACACTTTTAAAAACTTCCTGTACTTCACCAGTTAAAACAATGAGAACAAATGAGGCTGTGATCTGTCAAGTGATCCTTCGTCACTCCCAGTACAGGCCCATAATCCTTCGGTTGTGATTATGCAAAGGAATATTACATTGATCCTGTAAAATATCTCTGATTGGATCAACATTATTTTCTCTCGCATTGACAAGGTCTTACCAGAGAACTACTATAATTCCACTGCTAACACTGTCTTAGTGAAATCCCCCAATAAATCCTCCAAGCAGCACTGTTAGTAATACCTTTATTAGACTAACTAAACAAGATATTTATATGCAGGGCTTTCCAAAGGACTCTGGCTCCTGCTTCAGGTTCTGGAGGAAAACTTGATCAAAAGTGCTTTGCTGGAAGACTTGCCCCCAAGAAGGCTCTGCACAGATGTAAGTGGCAGGTGAAATTACCCTTTGAGGATTCACAAGGTTGGTCACAAATTTGCCCTTGTCCTGCCCATACTACAGTGAGGAGCCAAAGGCATCCTTGGCAGAAAAATCTCACAGCGAGTCTGGTTTACAGGCAGGATTGGAGTTCAAGGTCTCCCCACACCTTCCACAAACATGCTGTCAATACAACAGTTTACTAGTAGTCAAAGGGGAAACATGGCCTTTATGTACCTGCTATCATTTCAATATTCGTTCAAGGCCAAATCCTGGCCTTCATACTCAATAGAAGACCTGCTGCCCGTCTAGCCACGGCTGTCTCTGCTCACCAGTGCTTCCGTTCTCCTCCTCTCTTCCCCTTCACTCTTCGTGTAATTTTCCTCTCATTTTGTCTCCATTTTCTTTTCTCCACAGCTCCAAGCTTTCAGTCCCAGTGGTTTCATTCCCATACCGACCTCCCCTTCATCGCTGAAGTTCAATTGTCACCTGGCTCGAAACATGATGCTCCAGCGAGATGAACGGCAGACTCCAGTGATCACCTTGCTGAGTCATTTTTTTCAGGCTGCCTGAGTGCTCAGGTACTCACTCCATCTCTGTTTTCCCCTGGTTCATTTCAATAAAGTTACTTCTAAAGCCGTGAGAGCTACAAACGTACCTCTGTCTTACCTTCCTAAACCTTTAAATAGGATCATAACAATCATGAATAAACAAGAAGTACTGTGTCTAACATAAAACTCGAGCACAGCTGAAAGACCAGTGTATACACCCTTACATCAATTAGCAGATGAAAAAGCTACAAAGACAATGTATCAGTAGAAAAAAATCAAACAAACAGCGTAGCAGACAATATGCCTTCTTAAATCCTTTGAAACCAGGCTGGCATCTGTGATGGGTAAACTCTGGCTCTTATATGTTTCATGTGAAAACTTTCTCCACATTCCTTACAGCAATACACTGAAATGTCAGAGGAGTCACTTCTCAGCTCCCAGGCCCTTAGAAACAAAGGAAAAATAATTGATATTAGCCTTTGAAAAGGAACAGCCTAATGGTAAAAGAAACTGTTAATGACTACAGAGAGTACTCCTGACCTATTTCCTCCATCCACATCCAGTTTTTTACATGTGCCCTCTACCTTCTGGTTCAAATATCTGTGCACCAGAAGCCTAAACTGTGATGTCAACCTTGACGGTCATTGTCATCACTGTGATGGATAACAAAACTTTCTCAAATGAAAGCTTAAACTCAGGAGCACTGGCCTGCCTTAAGGGGTAGATTCTGTGATAAATGCTACGGCTATGAAATTGCACCCTACAGGCAGCCCAGTTTGCAGACTCTGATGGCCTTGGTTAATACAGTCATTTTAACAGGGTTCACAAGGCATGAGACAAGCTCAAGGACTCCCACCTGTTCACCTACTAGGCTCCACCAAATCTACCAGAAAGTTTCTGTGGCCTCTTCCGATGCCACGCAGAATGATATGCTCCTGCTCTGGAGGAGAGGTGCAGGTCAAACTAGCATTGTAGTACAGACTGAAACCCTGGAAAGAAAGTGTCAAAATGAATGGAGAAGTGCTCATATCTGATCTTTAAATGTTAGGACAAAATCCTACCCTGGTGTAAATTGCCACCAGGACGGATAGAAATAGGCCAAATTTTGCCCTCTGAGAGCTGAACAGTTGGATCTCATTTCAAAACATGGACACTACAGACAAGCACTGAAACATTATCACAAGAAGCCTGAAAAGTCTTAGTCCCCAGAGGAGGTATTTGAGTGCCTAACCCATGTGTCCAAGATGAACATCCAAAAAACTTAATTTTCTAGATGACAGATACAATTGTATCATCCCACCACAGCGATCAACTGCAGGTCGCCCCAAAATGCAGGTCCAAGAACTCCTCACATTGCATGAACTACATTCAAATGGAAGAGAATCTTTAAAGAAGACATGTCCTTCCAGTCATTCTAATGGCACCAGCCAAACACTACACCCTCCTGAAGTACAGCAATGCTACCAAATGGACGTCACAACCCCTTGGTTGGAAGCAAGGCTGGCAGCAGGTGAAGCAGAGCTTGGGCCTGAAGACTTGCCCATGCCTCAGCACTGCGGGCAACTTTCTGCTAAGAGAAATCCTGCTTCTTTCATGCTCCTCTTTGTACTTGTATTCTTAGAGACAAGCACAGGAAAAGAAGACTTTGGTGCTGAAGAGTTCATCTGCTCCTGCTGCTTCTTCTTCATTGGAAGACATTGACAATGCAATTAGTTGCTGTGTCACAACCAGGATGCTAACGGTAACTGATGAATAAGAGTGGGAAAGATGTGCCACCAGTTCTGGTGTGGCACAGAGTGCAGGGACAGCAGTAAGGACAGGACAGGGTTCCTAATCGCAGGGATAAGAGGGAAAGGCCCAGGGAAAGGCAGAAGCCATCCCTGTAGTGCCATTGCTGTCAGTGTGAGGCCAGACCTTATGCTGATGTACATCTCTCCTCCCTCCAACCATTCAAGTAGTCTCTCTCTCCTTCCCTCAAAGGCACTTAAACAAGTTGCCCCACTTTTTCCCATGAAACCTCCTGTTTAAAAACCTCTTTCCCATATTTGAAACTCATGCTTTCCCCAAACAGAATTTTCCAGGTCCTGAGGCCAAGATGCTGCGCAAGCCCATTCTGCAGCCACTTCATCACTGGGAAACAGGGGACCTTATGGAGTGGTTAGTGTGAGACAGTGTTGTCATGCTCCTGTGCCCACAAAGCTGACGCCACCTCCGTGGCTACCTCTCTCACTTTCCCACTAGGATCAATGAATCACAAGGAACAGCTTTTGAAAACTGGAGGCTCCTCAGGACACCAGGTAGAAAGGATTCCTCTTTCCTCTTCGATACAGATTTCTTAGAAAAAGGACAGATGACTCAAGTCTACATAAATGAGCACAGAAAACCATGTATCTCTGCCCTTGTCCCAAACCCTTAGCAGGGCATAGTGGCTTAGCATAGCGTCCCTCTGCCACAGATATATGGCTCCTAAAAAGCAGCTGTCTTGCATTCACACAGCTCAGTGCACAGGCAGAGGACCTCACATCCAGCTGCTCCCACATATGTGACATGCCCATAGAGGCAACACCAACAACCTCCAGTCTCCCTCCCTTGGTCTCTGTCACCACCATTTCCAGTTCACCTGGAGCAGAATGGAGGCTGCTTTTCATAAGGCTGTGGTCATTCCTCAACAAAAGTAGAAGACAAAAATGCCTTCTCTGATCCACCTTAGACCCTTCTCCAGGTGCTCAGATGCAGAGTTGGGTAACAGTTTCTTCCAGTAATGCAGAAGACAGCTTTGCTACTCAGAGTCTCAGGCAAGGTTCTCCAAACATCCAGATAGGCAGAACATCCCAGCTTGTCCTGCTTCATACTGACTGATGGAGCCCTACTTCCACCTTTTCTGGGAGCTGAATTATTGCCTAAAAGGCTATCCCAGACAATGCTTTCCTACTTTTACTGCTGTGGAGCCTTTCTATTCCCTGTAAGACCTTTCCCCAAAACTCTTGAGAGAATTGTGATCTGCTGCTGCACACACAACAAAGCCCAGGAGTGGGTGCCTGTAGCCCTCATAAGCTGGTGGATCCTGTGGCAACATCCTTACCGCTATAAGGAAACTCACCCAGCATCACCAGCCAAATGGCTAAACATTTTGTGAACTGAAATACACATCTTATGGTAATTTAAATATGTGCAAATAAGAGTTTAATTCCATTGCTGCCAGACATCCCAAATGTTTAAATATAGTACGGAAATTCTCTTTTATTTTATATAAACTATTTTAATGAAGAAGTTGAAGGCTCTGCATTATCCCGGCTTATGAATACAAATGGTTGAGAATTTAACAGGCCTTTGCTGTCGTTACGCTAAGGCAATATGAAATGAAAGCAGACAAGGCAGCCAGGAAACAAAGACCCTATTAACTGCATTATCTAAAGGAAAGATATATAAATTGTACATTAAGTGCACACAGTCCTCATCCTTAGTCCTTCCTGGATGTGTGGGGTGTCACAGGGAGGAAACAAAGTGAAGCTCAGATCTAGGTGAAAGAGACAAAGCAGCTGGGATGGTGCAGCTGGATTTGTCTTAGGTCCCTTCACTCTCACCAAACACCCACGGCTGGTATCAGACAGCTCAGTGACAAACTCTCCTTCCATCAGGTCCTGCTTGATACAGAGCTGAATATGCTCTTCCTTGGGGAAAAAAAAGAGGAATTAATAGTAATAACAAATTAATCCTTCACAGTGCTATGGCATGTTTCACAAGGACACAGCACTAGAAAGGACCGTGTTCATTTTTCTTGCATAGCAGGCAAGTATATCATATAATCTCCTCTTCCTAAATATATCCATCTTCATCCTTAAAACCTGTTGGAAGTGCTGTGCCCTCATCACTCCTTCCAGAGCCCTACTTCAGCACAGCTTCCAGCCTACATGTATTCATGGCCCTCATAAAAATGGTTTTCGCTGCTAATGTTGTCCTTAGCTTAAATACATCCTCCTCCTCTCCTGTGTTTAATTCCATTTCCTCTGGATAACAATTGTATTTGTAAAATAGATTTTCCATTTCTCTCCTCACACTTGTAACCTCACTCTGGACCTCCTTCAGTTTGAGTTCATTTTTCTCAGAGGTGGTTGACAAGAATAGCAAGGATCATAACAGAGATGGCTTGATTAACACCTTGCCCATGACTTTAACATTTCCCTAGTTAAAATATCTGGCCCGCTCTGTTCTTCAATCACATCCAACTTTCTCCCAGTTGTGGCTTCTGCCACTCTGTCTGCACTTGAAGATAGGTGCACCCTCATGAACGGCTTTGTCCTTGACCCCCCTGAGGCGTGCTCTGCAGTCCCATCCTGACTGCATGTTGGGTGAAATTTGGGTACGCACCTTTCTCGCCTTGAAAGGAAACTCACTGCGGCACCTGGACATCTGAGCCCCAGCCTTCCCATATCTTGGATGTCTGGGGACCAGAATTCCAGTGTGCAACACAAAGGGTATCTGCCCAACAATGTAAACACATCTTCCAGGACCAAAAGTTCACACCGAAAAGAAATTTCACCTTTCCTATTGCCCAGTCCTCGACATCATTAATCAATTCTTCGTATATAATATTCCAGGACTTCTTTCTCTTGGCAATGTCTTGTTCTTGTGGCAGCAGCAAATGTCTTAAATTCACTCCTTGTGCCCACCTCAATGAGAGCTATCACGTCCCCTTACAGACAATATCATTAATGACATTATTAAATAAGGTTGGTCCCCTGCTTCAGGAACTCTACTGCTGACCTTCATCTTGATGCTTCCTCTCTCAGCACTTGTTGCCTTCCCTTGGCCAGTTCCTTAAACACACTGTAAATTGTGTACTAATGGCCTTAATGTGGTAACAAACCATTTCCTTAAGGACAGAATATAAAATCCTTTACCAAAATCCTGACAACTTAGGTTTAAGGCATTTCTTTGTGTCAAACCCCATTTATCTTCCTAGCAAAATACATCAGGGTAGTTTGGCTCACTTCAAATAGAAAAACATACGTTGCATGGTTATTTCATTTCCCCCCATGCATTTAATCAACCTTTCCTTTATAACTTACTTAAAACTCTGCTTGGTATTATTATGATCAAACTAAAAGGTCCACTGTGGCCCAGACAACTTTTTCTCCTTTCTTTAAATACAGATTTGCTACTTTTCATTCCTAATGTACCATCCTAATTAGACAGATTTACTGAAAATCCTTTTTACTGGACTTGCAATGTCACATACCACATCATTCAGAAGTCTGAGATGGAAATTATCCAACTTCCCAATTTGAGCCCATTAAGCTATTTGAGTTTTTCCATTTGCCCTGTTCCTGTTAGCTGGCTCCTTTGTCTCTCTGATCAGTGTAACATTCCTCCCTATCTCTTTAAACATTATGGAATATCATATGAGCAGAACTGGGTAATCTTGAGGACTGGTGAATAGAAAAGGGATGAAATCTAACACAAAACACCAGCTCATACAGTTAGGGGCTAACAATGAGAAATTTCTTTCCAACGTGAACTTTTGTCCTGCAGGATGTTTGNTGCAATTGGATCACCAGCTACCAAAAATCAGCATCACCCTTCAAAGTCAGGCTAGTGATCTTAATTTATACCGTTAACATCTGATTGAAAAATGTTGGGTTTTTTTGTTTGTTTGTTTCTGTTATAATATTTATGTCACTAAATGACCACCAGGCAGAAAGCAAAACTATCTACATTATAAAGGCTCTTTTGCATATTCAAAGATATGTACTGATTAATGGAGACACAGAGACAAGCATCGTACATTCATATTTAGGCAGAAAGATCCTTTCAAATAGCTTCTGTTACCCAATAAAATTAGCATAACTGTTTCATCCTATTAGAAAGTCTAGAAATACATTTAGGAAGCTTTTTTGGAAATGTCTGCCGGTAAAACACAAAACCAACAAAAAGTCTCAGAATTAAATAAAGGCTACGACAAGAGATTCTCGGTGAATTTCCCTTGATCTGGTGGGATATCTTAATGGGATCCACTTTGCCACATACATGGGACATCCTGGAATCTCTGTTCTTTTACAATGTTTCAGCATGCATGCTTACAGTAAGAAACAAAAGATTCACAGGGCACTTTTGAACAGGTAGGTCAGACACTTACTTACACTGAACAGAGGCAGCACTGGGGCATGAAGGGGTTTCAGAGCCTGAGCGCAGTCCCTGTCATCTGACAAGAGATGCTGATAATCACCCAGCTCCGGACATATAGTTTCCTTCTCAACACTGAGTGCAAAGTCCCTCCAGGGATGACTGAGGTAGAGCTGCTGGAAAAAGTAGCTGGGAATACTGGGAAGATCCTCTCAGCTCTGCTTTAAAGGGGTGTGAGTGCCAGTTTTTTAATCATCCATGTGATTCATACACCTCTGGCTTCTCTGGCACCACCAAAGCACATCAGGCTACTGCAGCTTATTCCAAGGTTACACCTTCACTGGAGTCAGAAACAGAAGTGGTCACAGACAATAGCAGGCCACTCAATGAAGAGAAATCTCACTGCGAGCCCAGCAGAGCATCTGCCAGATTGCCATGGGGTCCGAGCGGTTCCTTCTGCCCAAGTACTCCCTAGCTGGCCTGACATTTGTTTGAGAGAGTGCAGCGCTTCAAGTGCAGAAGCACTGGGATGGGGGTACAACAGGCTGAAAGGACCTTTTCCATAAAATGCCCTCAGCTCTGGAAATACCTCCCTCCACCCCACCCACCCCCCACTTGGTGGAAAATTTCCTGAATTTGTAGTTAGTATCTGTTTATCTGCACTGGAGGTTCAATCTGAGATTAGAGCAAGTTGTTCCAAGCATTGGACAACTCACTGACTTCTGCTGGGGAGAATCATGCCGATACCTCTGTAAGGTTACACAGGATGAATTGTCAGCATGAAGGCAGGACAAATTATAGAAGAGAGTCTGCGGTAGTGACCTCTCTCCCCCTTAAGCTTTACGTTTTAGTGTCTCCTCCATTCAGTCTACCATCCTGTTTGACCCTGTCAGTCACCAAAAAGACAGGGCTTCATACTGGGTCCTGTGCTCTCCCCCCATCCTCCTGCTCCACTGCTTGGACCATCTCGTGGTCTCTTTCTGCAACAACCATCGGCCACCACCTTCAGACTAAGCTTGCTTGGCCTTTCTGTCACCTCAGATCATGAGTATTAAGGACTTCTTGCCTGCTCTCAGTCCTTTATCGCCCTCTTTATCATTTCATTCCTTTCTCCACATGCTGATGTTATCTATGCTGTGCTCTTTCATTCATAGTCCTTTTCCCCTGCATTCCTCCACCTGCTCCTGCCCTGCCATCCCAAATCCCAGCTGATCCATACCAGTTGCACTCTGCTATGTCTCACACAGCAGAGCATCTCTAATGGGAATCCCACCGCCTGGCTAACTTTCTCCACTATAAACGCATTGTTCCCCCATTCAGTTCCACTCGTTTCCTAGACTTACTACTCCAGCTCAGCTCAGTTAAATCTCAGACTCACAGTCACAATCACCTCTTTGCCACATTTGGCTTATTCTTCAGACCCTCCCGCCTCCTCCAGCCCCCACTTCAGCTGTTACACAGGATTTCACCCAGTTCTTCCATGAGAAAAATTACAAACTATGATCTTCCTCTTCCAGTAACTTTGCCTTCTGTTTCTTCTTCCCCTCCTACAACTCCTTCCTCATTCTTCTCTCCCACAGATGAAAAACTTCCTATGCAGCATTCTTCCTTCATTGCTTTCATTTGCCGCTGAGCCAGTCTTATCCTATATCCTGACCTTCCTTACGGCCATTCTTGTTCTCTCATTCTCTCTTCTCCTTGACCTCTCACGCCCCACTGTCTCTTTACTCTCATAACACAAGTACCATTCAATCTCTTTCCTCTTAAAATATTCTCATTTTGTAACATTCTTTCATCTTAAAATGTTTATTTTCCTCTCTAAATACTGTGTCTTTTTCTCTCCTCCCTTTCATCACCAACCTTTCTGAATACGGCAGGTACAAATGCCGCCTGGAGTCCCCCCTACCAGTTCAGTGCAGCTCCCTCTCCCTTGCAACTGCACCTGCAAAATTCTTTACTTACATACCAGCCAAATTTTAGCGTAGTATGACTACTCTGTTATCTGCTGCAGCATGTCAGCTACCTTCAGTAGTCTCCTGTGCTGTTTTCACCTGAAATAGTGTCTTTCTTCAGCTACCGTGACATTACTCACTTCTCTTGCACCACCTTTGAATCTGCTCCTTTGGCATGTCCTCCAGAAGACACTTTTCTTCTCTCAGCTCTTCCAGAAATTCACAGGGCTTTTCTCTTTATGTAATTTACTCCTTGGTAATTTCCATCACAAGCATAGATCCCAATACCATCTCCATGCAGCAATCTGCAGATTCACTCCTCTAACACAAACTCGTCTTCCTAGGTCCATACCCACAGTCTCTGATACTCTTCATAGACATACAGATATCAAACTGAGCTTATCATAACTAAAACAGAGGTCCTAGTGTTCTTCTCCTTTCTTTACTATATGTTTTCTTCAGTAATTCCTCTCTTGATCATCACAGCAAACACTATTACTTTCCTTGTTGTTCTGGTCAACAACTGGAGCAACATCTTCACCTTGTGTCTCTCACTACATCCATAGAACCAGGGGATGTCTAAGGTTTGCATATTCTTTCTCCATTGAGGCACTCATTATCTCATGCCTTTATTACTACAATATTTCTTTTTCTGACCTTTACAAATGTGATCCTGCCCTCCGTGTATCCATTCAGGATGCTGCTAGAAACATAATTTTTGTAACACATCACTCTGACCACGTCATTTCTCTTAGCAGCTGTAGACTGCTGTCCCAATATCTATCTCATTAGTGTAATCTACTTGTCTTCATTAAGGAAATGTCAACTTTTTCCTACAGTCAACCAAAGAGGTCAATGCCCATCACCTACTTTTTAATCTTTCAAGCAGACATGACCTATGATTTTTCTGGTGCTACCCCTCAATCTTTGGAAGACTATCTTGTAAACATCTGCACCTCTTATTAATTATCCTTCTTTACAAGTCTTTTATGAATCCCACATTTTGTGGTGCTTACAGAAATGTGGTTAGCCTGTTGGTGTTTTAAAACCACTACCAGTCACACTGAACATAATTACATTGTCATCTCCTTGTACTCTCTCACAAGGCTGTATTACTCTCCAATAGTTAAAGCACAGCAACATGTCAAAAGGACGGGGACATTTTTCTGATCCATGATTTCTGATCCATGATTAAGGCTCATAAATCCTATGGCAGGACTCTAACTGGTATTAATAATAATGAATGAAATCCCGATTATACTGCTACTGAGCTGAGGTACGACAGATTAAGTCACTTGCCTCAGGTCATGAAGAAAGACTATGGCAGAGCTTGGACTGAATTCTGGCTTTGTAAGCCCTGCCCTAACTGCAGTACTACCTTTCTTCCATCTATTTTGGTAATTATCTACAAAGGATTATGATTTCAGCAGGCTCAGCTGGGCAGTTCTGAATATTTATTTGTGGAAGAATTAGGTTTTATGAGGAAGAAAATGGGGAAATTTCCGTTTTATAGTCTGATTTCTCTCCTGCAGAGAAAATATGCTAGTTTATATTCCTTTCTTTTAAGCAGATTCTATTCTGAATGGTCTGTTAAGGGCACTTGGATTCCAGAATCCACATTCTTTATTTATTTATACCTTAAAAACTAAGAAACACCACCTCATTTCTTTCTTTTGCTCTTAAAGATGTGAATATGTACTCAAGGGTTCCAGCAACACTTTGTTAGCAATAAGCCATTAAGTAACTTACATTATAAATGATTGTTGTTATTTTTGCAGAACCTACAAATCATAAATTCTTTTTCCTCATTTACTGGCTCTGCAACAGTTAATGAACTCATTCCACTCTTGATGTTATTCTGAGTGCACAGAAAGACTTTTTCAATGAGAAAAAGCAATATTAATATGGATTTTTATTGCTGGAGATGACAAAGTAGTTCAGATCATTTCATCTCTATTTAAGTGAAATAATCTTTCGTATTTTTATTTTCACAGTAAATAGAACACATCTGCATTCATATTAAATCTTTCCTCCAGACTTTTGAAAAAGTTTTTAAGCAATAGGCAGAAAGGATAAAAACACTGAGATTTCGCAAAAGGATTTGGATGCTCAATTAAATGAACAGAATTAAGCATGCAGTCCTGCAGGCAGCTCTGCAAATATCAGTTTCTCTTGAGAAGGGCATGATCCCATCATTTTTACTCGGGCAAAATTTCCATTTGTCTTCACCGGCAATTTTGCTTGAAAGCCAACAGCTTGATTGAAATTTGCCCTTTAAAACAGCATGATTGAAACCAGTTGCAGCTCTGTTAAATTACATATATGTTCTTAGTATTTTTAGCAGATACATATTATCAAACTAATTATCTCAGATGTGTCAGATGAATGTGTCAGGTTCTCATTACTTGTGGTAAAGACACTTTTTAATGAATTGCTATTTAAGTTTGATGCAATTAAAATATTAAAATTGCTTATTTAAAACATGATGGGCCAAATCCTCCTAAAACTCACATGCATGAAACACCAGTGATTTCATCCATTAAATGATTTCAGAAAATCTCTGAACAGAGGATGTCTTTGCCGTATCTTAGAAACATGCAGTTATTTGACTTCCAATCTCCATCGATAGATAATTATGGCATCAAAAATGATGAAGGCTAAATACCTGGTTAGCCTAAGATTCAACTAAAAGCCTGTCTACTGCTTAAATTTCACTGGATCCCTCCAGCAGAACTCTGCCATGACAGAAGGGAGCACAGACCTTGTGCTGGCCTTTCTATCCAGGGACAATTTTAACCTCAAAAGAAACACTAAAGGCCTGAACTTGCTGCATCACCACATTCAATAAAACATTACTATTGACTTCACTAGGATCAGAACTCAGACTTCAATAAAGTCCTTTTTATAATGAGTGCATATGGAGAACAGTTGGGATTTCAAACACACATTTTAAACAAAGCATTTGGATTCTTTAATGTATGAATGATACAGGAAAAAGATGGCTGTCCTAATTCACCTGGCAAAACCCTTGCATTTTAAAAGTCAAATCTACAGCATTGCAAGATATTGCAAGTACTTTTATGGAAATAAATCTTTTTACTCCTAGAGATAGCTGCAAGTAGCCTCTCTTCAGGCTTTTCCAATTGTGTATAAATAATCCCTAGTGATGGCTGGAGTAGTTCTGTTAAGCCTTTCTTCCTCAGTTGTGCCGTGCATCTGACAAACCAAAACAGAGGACGCTTTCATCCCAGAAATCTTGCATATTATTTGGGGTGGAGGTAAGCTGCACAGGAACTACTTGCCTTTTTTTTTTTTCAATGGGCTAAGTATACTTGCAATAAAATGTTTTAAAAATAGGATTTACTATAACTTCCACGGATCTTGGGGGAAGAGGGAAGGTAAAAGGGGGACTGAAATAATAAGGTCATTGTGATTATTTTTTTTTTTAAATAGAATTGGATTCCAATGGCAGGCAGCAGAGACCCATCCAGACAGGTTTAACTGGCAGCCTTCCAAAAGCGAGATGAAAGGTCCTCTGAGTAGTAATTGTCTAAATGGAACAGTCTCTGGTTATTGTGCAACTTCTTCATCTACTTTATTGTACCTTTATAATTAAATGATGTAATTCCTTTTTTTCCTTTCTTGTTTTCCTCCCGACTAGTGCAGGAAAGCATCTGAGCAACATTGCTGTAGGATGCAGACAGACTCTGAGGCTTCCACTTTTTTTTCTGGGTCACTAAAAGTCATATACAAGGAGTCGTGAGCTGGTGGCTGCCAAAGCAGGACACAAACTCTGCCTTCTCCTGGCCATGAGCGGACACTTACCTGCATTTCAAATCTCTGCTTGTTCAGTAGTGGAGGTGATTGGTTTCACTGGGATTTTTTGGTAGGGCGAGGGATTGCTGCTTTTGCTAGAAACTCAGTGGTAAACAGGCGAACAGTGGATCTAATAGGATACAGAGAACACTACATTTAAAAGGGCATTAAGCAGCAGGGCTATTTATTTCACTGAGGAGGCTGCACAGACACCTGAGAATCAGAAGCAGCTTAGAGTATTGTGCTGAACACACCCAGAGCCAGCGCTTCCTGACTCTGCACGGCTTTACGGATCAGGTGTGAAACTCTGGTCCTGAGATTCTAAAGGACGTGATCAGATGCAAAAGCAGAGTCAGAGGATCAGCTTTGTAAACTCTTTCTTTTTGGCTGGTCCTTCTTTACAAGAGTGCTTTCCCTCAGTCCAAGTAGCCCATTCACAGGAATAAAGATTATTCAGGTGAGTAAAACTTAGCAAGAATGGGCATATTCAACTCTAATAATTTATTTCTTCTTTCTATTGACTGTAATTTCTGTTGTTTCTGGTTTGATTTTTTTCATTCATGATGACAAAGAGAACAAATTAATTCCCTGATTTTGATGCAGTTTTAGAATATTCTTCAAGCCTTTGGTCTCTCATGTCTGCCTGCCTCTCCCTGAGTATGCTTACTTGTGACAATCTGTTGTAATTCATTGTCTATTTATCTAAATACAATTTTGGAATATGCACCTGGATTCTACAGGAATATTAAAAAAGGGATAGGAGAAATATAAATAGGTCCACCTAGTTTATATATGTATTAGTGTCTATTACACCTATCCATAAGAAATCTGAAGTAACAGATGTCCAGTTTTTCCAGCAAAATCCAACATAAAGGTTTTGATTTATTCACCAGAAAGTAAAACTAATAAATACAGAATAGAATCACAGAAGTGACCCAGCCTTTTCAGAAATAGACCTGCTTTTTAAAACCGCTGGCATCATAACACTGCCAAGTACCATAAGGGCCTGATCCTGCCACAAGCCATTGCCTAGAGCTTGTATTAATTTCAGCAGAGTTCATAAGCAGAATAACTGCAGGATATTTGCAAAGCTAGTTAGGGTCTTAATGACTATTTTTTGTTATTCTTTGATAGAAAAACCTACCATTCTCAATACCGGAAGTTTTGCCTAGGGAAAAACATAGGATCTGTCTCAATATAAATGGATCATTTAGATCCTGTCCAGCTGAAAAAAAAAAAACAAACCCAAAACCAAAAAGCCACCAACCCTTAATAGCATTTACATTCAATTACATATAGCATTACACACAATATTTGGGGCCAGACCTGCATTAGTTTATCCAGCTCCGGAAGAGGTGTGCTAGATTAAATTAACAGCTGGCAGAGGAAGAAGAGTAAAAGGCTTATGTACCAATAACATCCTCTTTTATATGGTATTTGCCCTGGAGCTCTTGTTTTATACAGAGAGAGATTTCATCTGTGCAGGAATATGTACCCCAATCGGGGTATTTAATTACTACAGGTAGAGAACATCTGCAGCTCTTCACATCTGCACAGGGCATGCTTTGCCCAGACACCCACCCCTGCAACCTCTAACTCCACATGAGCACCTACCATAGAAGAAAAACTAGACGAGCAAGGTGGTGCTGTCGGGATGAACCTAGAACACCTGCATCATTTTCAACTTAGAGCTGTTCTCAACATTGGACAGTGATGGCAAATGTATTTATTCCACTTTCGTCATACAGGTGAGGATCGTACAGAAACAGTCTAGTAGCTGGCCTTAGGTGGGAACAGGGACACTAGTTGACTACCCATGTAAAGCTGGCTCCTTCTAATTCAGTGATTCCAGTATACAAGGACTTCTAACAGACAAGTATTTACATTACTTTTTGGTAAGGGGAGAGTAAAATCCATCAGTTCTTTTTGATCTAACAAAACATAAAGTGGACAAGCAATCCTATAATATATCCAGTTTAATTTCTGAGCAGATCAAACACTTTATTTTACCAAATTGCCGTTAGACTTGCTTTTCTATGTTTTAATCTGGAGGTGCCAAAGGAACACACCTCTATAGCATTAGTGCTAACGTGTGTGACTCTTCATCATGGCTGAGGGTTACAATATAAGAAGATCCTCACTCCAAAAAGACCATCAAACAAACTATAATGTTGGTATTCAGTATTATAAGCCTCCCTCCTTTACCATCTCCCTCAACGTACAAAGAAGCTTGTTAAATGTGTACCAAAAACCTTTAAAGAAGGCAAGGAGTGACACACACCGATATTTGCACATACCTCCCTTATGTGCACAATTTGCACTTCTGACCTTGGGGCAGCGACTTGGCGAAGTGGCTATCTGGCCATCTGCAGACACATATGTCCAGGAATATGCGTGCCGGAATGCACGCTGTACCTGAGCCTGGGAATCCCTTGCTACCAGCTGAACGCTGTATATTTAGAGTCAGTTCGCCACACTCACGGTCATTCACACATTCATACATGCACACGGACACACACAAATTGCAGCCGGGTCTTTCAAAGTCTATCTTCTCCTGCATTTAACCACCTCAGCTTGAGTTGCCACATTTTCTCTATGGTTAACATTGAGCAGAGCTGCCTTTACACATAACCCAGTGGCAGGCAATTTCAGCACTTTCTTGGCAGGAGAAATGGGTGTTCCTGAACCCAGCACAAGGCCAGCGGTGAAAGAGGAACGAGTCTTACTTATTTCAAGATTAAAAACCTCTCTAATAACTGAAACTCCATTTGCCAAAGGTGAGCTCTGGTGACATGTTCGCCCGCTGTCAAGGTTGAATTTCTTTGTTTATGCCCTGAGCACAGTGAGTACACGTGGCAGAGCGATCCAGCCCTCCACAGCCAGCCCAGTGCATCCGTGCCCTCACCTAGATGGAGAAGAGGAATCCCTCCCTCAGCACTGAAACCAGCAGCAGGGTGCCAGGGTGCTGACAGGCTTTGGACATGTTCACTTGTCCATTACAAACAGAACTGAAGCCACCAATTCATTTCATATATGTCGATAAACAGCAACTAGGCATTAAGGGTCACTGGCAACAGACAGGATCCCAACTAGTGATCCAGGTTCCCTGCTACACCACCTGTTTGTACTGTCTCAGTGCAAGTCTATACTATGCTACTCACCTACCGCTCACTTGGAAAACATACGGAACAAAATGTATACATTGGCAAACACATGTGAGAGTATATCCCTCGTGAATAATTAGCTTTAAGTAATAATTCTGCTTGCAACGTCTGAAGAGGGAATTAACACAGGCTATCAAGGGAGTTTGGGACAGAGAACACACTTAGAAAACAAGTATTTTTAAAGATTGCATGGTGTAAGAAGCAATGGCTTCACTGTGATGCAAATAAACCGCTGGGGAATCATCTGTATGCAACAGAAGAACCATGGGAGGGAAATGTTATTTTGTTGTATGGAGTAACCATGCTGTGGGTAGCAAAGATGCTGTCATCCTTTACTGAACCCCCATCATCCTGCAAAAAACATACATCTTTTGTAGACAGGATGTTCAGGCTGGGTTTTATGCATATCTCCTCTTCCTATACTTCAGATCAAAGAAACATTTGAGGCAAACTGACCATCACCTTGAACTGGTACCTTGGGGGCAAAAACAAGAAGAAGGACCAAAAGACAAGAAAAAAACATAGCACAAAAATGCTACAGGCAAACAGATGCATCTCTGCCCCAAGAGAAAATGATTCCTTTCTAATACTACTAATAAATTCATGTAATGTTTTGTAGACATTGAAAATATTCCAAAACATAGCTCAGTGTAAACAGCAAGCTGGGATTCCTCCTGCTCTTTAGCATTTCTCTTTGTTTACTCTCCATTTGAGGATAGAAAAAGCCTACATGTGAGCACTGCAAATGGTGTATTTTGGGACTGGATGGGGCATTCAGTAGGGGAATGATGAAATACAGACATATGTAGCCTCCAATAAAATAATATGTACTTTGCCTGAGTCACCAGGGTCAAACAAAATTAAAAAAATCCAGCGTCTGCTTTATTAATACTTTTTATTTGTATGTGGAAAATAATCTGATACCATGGTGATGGGCAGACTATATTAAGCTTAGAGAGACAGAGACATGAGAGAGGCATTCTGGGGTGTGTCTGCTCTCACCCCCACTGCCTTTCTTGCTCCCAAACCCCATGCCTCAGCAGCAGAGACCCCATGGGAGACTGCCCTGGCAGTGCTTCGGGAAGCGATGCCCAGCCAGGCCGGTTCACCCATCACAAGGAAAGGCACTCGGCTAGAGAGGCCAGCTCCCATCTGTGAGCCCAAATGGCTCTGCTCAGCCTCTGCTCCGCTCAGAAGGGCCTGGCACGTTCATTTGGTAAAAAACAACCCTTACCTTTGGCAATCAGCTCCTCCAGCTCTTGGTCGAATCCTTGTCGGTGGCATTTCCTCCAGAGCCCCATGTTGGTCGAGTTGTACTGTCTGTTGCACTCATCAACTGCGCTCATAGCAAAGATCTGCCTCCTGTTTCTTGCCAAGAGGAGTTTCCCTTCCCAGCGGTCCAACTTAGACCTGCTGGCCCTGAGAGGCAGGTTGTTGTTGGAGTTATAAATGAAGCCAGGATCATTTCTCTTAGTGGTGATGCTCTTGCACCTCTCTCTGTGCTTCCTGGCATCAGTTTCATACCAATGGTCAGAGCAGATTGCCACAGCCAGCATGCCCAGGGCACACAGAGCTAAAGAGAGGCCAGCATACAGCAGTAACCTTCCAGCAGCCATACCTCAACTTCACAGAAACACCATGGACATCTTCCCAACAGGCAAAGCCCTTGAGCGTGAGACCACGCAAAAACCTCTGGAGCAGCTGCTAGGTGTCACTTGGCAGAGACTGCCTCAAACATTCCCAACTCCCGTGGCTCACATCCACGCTGCGGAGGGATGCTGAGTGCTACAAAGTTCTGCCCTGGAGGCAGTCCTGGAGTCTCATCTGCCTTTTCTCTGCGGAAGAGACCTGGCGAGGAGAAACACAGCCTTCCACCTCGAATGGGAGCGACCCACCTATACAAAGATGTCCTGCTCACCTCACCACGAGCACCTGACAAGGGCCGATGGGTTATATCCCCCCTGAAAAGACCTGAAAGCTACGGCTGTTTGATCAGTCCATTAATCTCTTTCAATCTGGCCAGCTCGGAAATCCAGAAGAGATGGCTTTCAGATCAGCAGGCTCACCACAGCATCATCACAGGACAGAAAAGTTCAACAGCTAGAGATCTCCCGCTTGCGAGCAGCCGGTTATCCCGGTTTCAGGAATGGGGGTGACTTGCCTTTTCTATTGTCAGCGGCTCAGCAAGAGCATCATCGTCTGGACGGTCGGTCGCTTGCCTGGGTTTAAAGCGGGGTCGAAGGGGAGGGAGCGAGAGGGGGGAGCAATCTGTTGTTGCTGCTGCTGCTGCTGCTGTTTTAAATCGTGGCGAAAATACAACCTCCCCGGCTGGATCTGGAAAGGCAGGCATGCACAGGTCTCTCTCTCCCTTAGCAGACTTCGCTGACAGACACTGACATCTTGGCTTCGGAGACACCTCGGCTTCTTTCTGCCAGCCTTGCCATTCACTCGCCTGCTTTTCTCGTCTGCGCTCTCATCCAGGCAGCGGAACGCCACGGCCCCTTCCCCGCAGCGCCCCAGCAGCGCTTCGGCTTCTCCCTCCCGGCGGAGCGCCGCGCCGACCCTCCCCGCTGCCGGCCCGGGAGAGGCGGCTTTTTTTTTTTTTTTCCACCACCACCCCCTTTCCGCTGGTGTCTGAAAAGCTTCCTTCGGCCCCGGCGCTGGGATGTGTTGTGCACAGTTTTCCTAACACGGCGGCACGTTAGCCATCTGCAAGATGAAGGCAGGCAGGCAGGGCTACGGCTGGCTCCAAGGATGCTAAGGAATGGGGATGGGAGGGAGGTCGGGGGNGGGAGGGGGGAGCTACACACCTTACACGGGGAGAGGAAAGCAGCCCCTAACAGTTGTCAACAGCTTTCGGTCTGCACCATTTCTCTGCCATATGGCCTGATCTCCACGTCGGAGCAGAGATTTTTAGCTCAGCAGCTTCATACGAATCGTATCCCCAGCATCAGCAGTTATATATTCAGACATTATTTTTTTTTCTCCTTAAATTTCCACTCCCTTCCTCTCTAATGGGAATAACTCACCCATCTCGTAGAGATCAAGTGCAACTGAAGGCGAGCTGGAGTCCCCAAGCTTTAGAAATCTCATTTCACCGTTTTTAACCCAAATAAGAGCGAATCCAATCTTCTGTACACCTGGGAATCTTTCCTTGTTCAAACACCGAGCCCTGCAGCCTTGGCTAAAGCCTACAGACAGAGAATACAGAGCGCTGAGCCAAAAGCCAGTGATGTCACCCATGCAACGTGAGACTCATTTCTTATTTCTCTAGCCTCCTTAAAGATAAACTGCACCACTTCCCAGGCAGGAAATGTCGAAGCCTTATTTTCTTAAGAGGGGAAAATGTAAAACCTGGATTTAACTGGATCCTGCTCATTCCTGGTCACAAGCCCTTACATTGTGTCAACCAGATCCAAGACAAGCGGAGCTGTTTCTTACTGCACCAAAAAATCCCAACCTACTACGTAACACAGAGTGTGAGCTTGAAAAAAACCCCTGGATTCAAGACCTTCTGTGTGATCCAGAAAATTGAGGCCTCCAGACTCTGAACTGTACTATTTAAAAAGGAAATAAGCACGGCCATTTCCCTTGCATCAAAAAGCTCTGGGACCCTGGCACATCCTGCTGTGTGAGTATCACAGCATCCTGGAGCTGGCAGAGGAACCTAGTTAGCCCCATCCGATATTCGGCTCCCACACATCAGCCACTCCACAGCATGAAAAGCAAGCAACGCGGTCACTCCTGCTGCACCAAAAAGTCCACAGCCCTATGTCTCTCCACGAACGAGTGCTGCAAAAATCTACGTCCACGCTGGATCCATGCAGCTTTTGGCCCCTGAACCCCAAGGTGCGTCATCTGAAGAGAAAATAAGGACAGACTTCATTGGAACCCCTGGATTGTCAAAAGCCCTCGGCCCCAAGAGAGGAATACTGGGATTGCTAGCTTTTAACCCTAGCCACACAAATTGTACTTGCGCCAGTGGGGAGAGTAGAGTGGGGACATAGTAGCTCTGCGTGTATCAGAAATACATACCTGGATTTTCTTCTGGAATACAGCTGCATCAGAAAAAAACCACATGGCTGAATCCTACCAGGTTTTGGCCCCAAACTAAACTGTATCACCAAAAAGCCAAGATGTCTCCTTCCATTTTACCTGGCAAAAACAGGTCCCAAGTCAGCTGGGATTTCAGCTATGGAAGGACATCTCTCCCATTAAACCATTTTTGGTTTGAAATGCATTGTATTGTCTAACCCCCTCACACGATTACAAAACTTGCAAAGGAAAGTTGATCATCCAAACCACTGACATTGTGATCATCTGCATCCTCTGAAACAGCTCTATTGCAAAATTTCAATGTTATTAATATTTACTGTATCTTAAAAGCTCTAGATAAAGTTAATTGTTTTATTGAAAAAAGGCACTCATTTAAAATTTTTTTAACAGTAACTCCCCTTTGTTGTTGATAATAAAGGCAAATATTTGAGGATCTAAGGCTTTTTAAAAACAGTTAAGCACAGGTGGATCCACTTCTATAACTGGATTTTTCAAGCAACTACGTGTCAGTACATAAAAAGAATTAAATTTTATAGTGGGCTTTAAGCAGTCATACTTGTTGTCTGTTTGGAGATAAAATTTAGAGGTTTGTGGTCAAAAAGCTGCTGGCTCCTATAAGAAGATGGCGAACAGGTTTCCTGTATCACACCCACACTGAGATGAGCGTGCACCTGGACTTCTTCATCAATTTTTAGTGTCAACTCCTAAGCTGAAGGATGAGAACAGGGAACAAGCCTAATGTTACCAAACGTGTTTTCTGGCTGATAGGATTGTTGGATTTTCAATTTAAGCACAACAGTCTGCTACATTTATTCTCTATTTAGACTGAACTGGAAGACTGTGGGTAAGAGCAAAATGGAGGATCCAGCTACTAGAGCTGTTTTTCTCATTATATTGGCCAAAGATACATTAGGGGACAGGAAAACAATATAATGTAATCATACCTACATTTCTTTACATTTACATTTACATTTCCTACATTAGGATTACAGTCCAAAGAGCCAAGACTTGCTTGGACCCAGGGAGGTCCAGGTGCCAGGTTTTTCTGTCACACTCCAAGGCGGCAAGAGAGTTTGGGGCAGGGGGACTTTTGTACCTGGAGAAGCCAGACTTGTTCCCTCTTCTCATTCTTAAACATGGGTTTGAAAGCCAAAAACTGCTGTGCAGTTCCAGGTTTTCTCTTTTTCTCTGAAAAGGCATTTCAGTGGCAGTTTCTATGCATTTTTGGTTTTTTATTCACATTTGTAGCTTTATCAGATGGCAAACTATATCCTCCTGCAAGTCACCTTAAATATATAAATGTAGGAGAAAGTGTTGGATTTCAGATGAGCTCCACTTTAACTCTTAGAATTAAAGATTTCTCTCCCTCATCAGCATTATCCCCTTCTTTTCAGGAGGGGCAGAATATTGCTTGCTGCATGCGTTAGGAACCTTTCCTCTGTCTCTTCCCAGGATTATTACAGACAGCCCCTTCTCAGCACAAACATCGTTATTAAATTCTCTTCCTCCTACCCCACCCCCGCCTCGCCACAGGGGGAAAAACCCAATCCTTGTCTATCTTCTCTTTGGATGAATGTAAGCTGGGAGAAAGGCATTTAAAAAAACCCCTCCACGCACACTTGGGCATGCTACGTGGGAACCGCTCCCTGCCGTGAATTAAGGGCATCTTGGCAAAGGCAGGTAATTCATGGGTCTTGAACGAGTCGGGGAGTGAAAATGCAGTTTTAGTAAAGGACTGAAAGCTGAGGCTTTCCTTTCTGCAGGTTACGATTTCAGTGATCCAGAGGGAAAGCTAAAGCACATGGGTGCGCAGGAAAAATGTCTGAAGGCATGGGACAGAGAAGTGGAGCCCGGCGAGTCTGTTCAGGCAAATTCCTTGAGCTGCCCGCTAGACCTCACCACGGATGTTGTCTTACAGGGAGGGCCAGTCTCCTCTCCATTCTCTCCCAGGATTGTTTCCGCTTTCCTTAGCATCCTCCAGCTACCGCCCACCGCCTTCCAAGAAAGCTTCAGACACCAAAGCAAAGAGAGCGCCTGTACCAAGGTACACACAGGTGGGGTGTTGGGTTAGAAGGGGGGAAGGGCAGAGTTAATGGACAACCAATTGCAATTTGCTTTTCTTCGGTTTTTTTACATCAAAATGACCTCCACCATATTTTTCTTCTTCTTCCTCTTTTTTTTTTTCTTTTAAAGAAAAAGAGTTCAGTGCCATCTAGTGGGGGAGGGGATTGAGCAAGTCAATGCGCTTCCCACTTCTAGGCATCCGTGCCACTAACTCGGTTTATTCAACAGTGAGAGATGATCCTCACTATTTCCCTTCTCTCTTTGTAATCTTCATTTCACAAGAGATGATGTTTAATTTACATGGACTCCAGCCTTCATCCTTTGTAATGAACCACCTACTGAAGCCAAAGGAACTCATACCAGTGCTGTATTGCTTGGAGTAGCACTGGCCCTGGAGGCAGTTCGCTGCTTTAATTACAGGATTTCAAATACAAGACAGTAATCAAACCAAACACAGATATAACAAATTATATCTACTAATATTTTTTATCGTTCCAATGCACCTTGGATACTGGTGTGGGCAAATCCTCAGCATGCCAGCCCTTCAACTAACACAGACGTAAAAGATGCTGTCTATCCCATAGAAGCATCTTACAGTAACTCCTGCAAACACTTGACCCATCAGTCAAACAGATCTTGGGGTGTTCAGGTGAGTCAGAACCAAGCAGAGGCTCTATAAAGGAAGATCTGGAACACAAAACACCATATAAAAGTTTGTCATCTAAAATGCAGGCATCTAAACCAGTTTTAATGTTCCTTCTACTATTTTTTTAATAGAGAAAGGCATTTTCAGAGGGAAACACCAGCGAGATGCATAAACACGAGCTAGCCATACACACACTCACACACACAGAGGTTAGGCAGACAGCTATGTACACACCAGTGTTTAGCTGTGCACACGCTAGTATCTAGCTGCAGACACTAGCACCTCCCTGGACGGCTTCTGCCCTCCCCCTGCCAGCTCCCAAAAGGGATTTGTTTTGCTCTCTCTAAAAAAAAAACATTTAGATTGCAAAGTTAAGCAAGTTAGTGAATGCTAGATTTAAGATCAGCCATGCAACATGAATTCTCCCCTTATGCAAACACATTATGATACAATCTTTAATTACATTATTTTTGTTTCCATGGGTCTCCTGCCTTTTTCAGCGCAAAGGATGGATGTTGCTCACTTAATGAACGCTATTCAAATTTTCTCCTATCCTTATCATCCAATGTGTGGTGCATGTACTATTTACTGCAGAGCATCCAGATCTTGCATTGAATATAGAATGATTAATTTCCTCATGGGCTTTTCTATAGTGGTGTTCTCATTGTAGTGTTTGAGGGGGTTTTTTTTCCAAACATCAATTAATTTATCTTCAGAGCTCCCTGCTGAGGAACAGAGATAAAAGCCAATATTTTCAAACATGTTAGTGTATTTTGGGTGCTCAATTAAAGAAGCTTAGAACCAAAACTTTCAGAGCGCTTAGCACTTTCCTTCCTTAGAGAACAGCTCCCAGTCACCTTGGCTCTAGACACAGTGGGCAGTATTTCTACAAATTAGTGCATGGGTGACTGAAACAGAAAATGGGAACCACATGGACAGTAGTTGGGAAGAATGTCATTTATTTGAGTCACCCAGCTTCGTAATAGCAACTCTTACAAAGGGTAAAATAAAATCCAATTTTCAATTTCAATTCAATTGCCTTAAGTGTGTGACCATGATTTTTCCTACCTGTATTCTTCTGCTAGGCTCACTACATAGCCTCCAAACCCTTCACCAAACAGCCACCACCTCAGGACTGCAGAGTCCCACTTCATCCGTCATCTACCATGAACAGAAACAATTTGTGTAGAAAGTAGGATCTGATCATGTATCTTACTTCATGAACACATGACACAAATGAATGGCAATTCCTGGACAATTTTTACTCTGGTGTTTTCTTAGAGTCTTAATTTCGTGACCTGAAGTTGTGACAAACTGAAGGAGCATGCATGAGCTGAAACAGAATTAATCAGGGGATCAGGAGCTGAATGGAGTGTAGCATCAAAAGAATAGATTTGTTTTGGGAGGAAGCAAAATGAATTGCTGTGCAGAAAGCGGGAAGACATGTAGGTGAGCAGTCCTCTATCATCTTTTTCAATAAAGCTGAGGGAATGGCCAACACTAAATCGCCTCACACAGACAGGTAAAAGACAGTACCCAACTCCCAACTAAAAAGAACCACAGTGTAATGTTGTTTTTCCAAAGACAAAACCAAAAAAATGACTGGGGGCTTTCCACTAAAATTGCTTCCTCCAGTGAAAACTTACTCTGTATTATTTAGCTGTCAGCTGTCAAAACCACATCACATCACATCAACCTAAGACTACACTGTGGACACAACTAACTGTGTGTGATAACCACTGCTTCTCATCAGAACATCTCCAAGAATATTTTTAAGGTCACGCAAAACAAGGATGAACTTTTTAAAGCAAACTATAACTAAACTTTCCCCAAACTGCCACGCGGACATCATGCTTGGAAAATGTCAGTCCAAGCAGTTAAAGTTTGGCAAAGCTATAAGCTACTGAAAACAAGGCCTGGTAGGTAAACTTAGTCAACCGAAGACATTATCCCTGCACCACCTCCACGCAGAGTGAGTGTTCATGGGCACTGTGGTAAACTGCAGAATAACTTGGAAGCTATCGCTTCACCTTTAAAGGTGTTGCCACGAGATTTAGCTTCTTCAACCAGGTGGTAGGATCCAAATGTGTACCACACTCACAACTGAGCACTAAAGTGACTCAAGAAAGCCAGCCTTGTCCATGCCTCTGTTGAGTCCTGAGTAAACAGTCAAGCTCTTGCAATGTCAGAGGAGCATGAAGAAAATATTTAAGAAAAGGCCTAAGTTGCACATGTGTAAGTCTCTGTTGATAGACAGAGTTCTGCTGGGCTAGGAGACAACTCAGTCAAAGCACACAGGCAATCTTTAGCCCTCAGAGTTATTTCAAATTCATCTCCCAACAACAAAAACAGTATCTTAGACCTTGCTTTTCCAACCTGAGATTCAGCTTCACTCTGGTGCACTGTGTGATCACAGCAGGCACTCTGTTATGCCTCCTGCTTATTGTCTTGCCAACTTGGTAGTCAACATCTTCATATTCTACAGCTTCTTCTCCTCTGAGTTGGACTTGGTTTCACATGAACTCTCTCCCACAGACCTGTTTCCCCAAACACCTTGCTAAGAGGGCTACTGTTTTTCATACAGCCCCCGCCGGGGCTTCCCCCGCTTTACCTTACAAATACATCAAGCCCAGCCTCCTACCCTAAATCCTGCCGCAGGAAAAAAGCCATCGCCTGCTGCAGTGATGAAGGTGACATTGCTCTGAATGCAGGATTTGTATAGCAAGGTTACTTGCTGACTAAAGCCAGCTACAAAAGGAAGATGGCTCTCCGACATCATCATCATTGGGCTCAGCTGAAAACAGGAGATATTACTTCTCATTAAAATTCATAGATCTTGCAACTTTTATAGAAATAGCAAAAAGAATCCGGGATGGCAGAGATGAGATATTAGGGCCAAAGAGTACTGACTCAGAGCAAAAACTCAGACTTCTGGCTGCCAATAATAAGCATATTTTGTAAAAAGTGACTTTTATTCTTAAAGCTACACCTAACACATTGATCTTCAATACATTAAAGCCTGAATAATTCTGATTTTGCTGTAGCACATCAATATTTAGTTCATACACATCAATATTTAGTTCATATGGGCAGTCTAATACGAAGGTGCATCTGCAGTACTGTTAGTTTGCTTGATGTGCCAAGTCACACTGCACAACCTTCCCTAAACTTCTGACAGATTTCAGAACCCGTTGTTCATTCCCAAAGAGATTTCTGGACATGGGTTCTATCAGCGGTGTTTGTGAACTAATCCACTGAAAAACAGAGCCACAGTCTTCGTAGACCAGTAACACGGTCTTCGGAAATGAATGTATCACACCTGTGATTGGCTCCCAGCTGCCAATTCAATTTGTTGCTTCTTTTAATCACAAAAGAAGAACAAGGATTAGTTAAAAATCAGAATTCATAGATCATAAGAAACCATCACAGAAGGGACTGCAAAGAAAACCAGTAAGCAGAACCAAAAAAATGGCACCTGCTTAAAAAAACTATATTCTCTAAAAGCACTCCATTTTGGAACGTGACTCAGATGTAAGACCTCAATCTTCATGTATTTAATTTGGCTGTGAAGTCCTAGCACAGTAGATTCATTTAAAATCAAAAAAGAAAAAAAATGTATATACATATACATTGCGTGTCTCTGTAAAAGCAGCTGACATCTAGGATGATAAACTCCCTATTTAGAAATAAGTATGCTGCTATCTTCAACAGTTTTGCATTTACCTCTTCTCATTTATTATCACCGACAGTATCTGCATGAAAAGAAAGTATTTAGTTCTTCAGAGTTCGTTCATTTGTGCATTTAATTTCCCCACCTGAAACTTTAGCACTGTGATATCACAATTGGTTGTTGAGATCACAAAGAGAGGATTAGAGCTCCAGGTGGGAAACACGCAGCATGAAGAGATGAATGCCTAAGCAAGAAGACCTAGTTTCTATGCAATTGCAATTGGTTCGTTAGCCTTAACAAAGAATAAAGGAAAGAGGAGGAAAGAAAATCTATACATTTCAGCAGACTTGCTACCAGTGCTCATTTTCTAAGAGATGGCAGCAGCTCTTTAAGGACTATTCTTCTTCTGTCAACACTGACTTGAAATCACAACAGCAGTTAGTTTCACATGCCATTGTTATTTTTCATTGAAAATTGCAATCCAATATATTATACCACTAAATCTGATACACAAAATGAAGCATTTACAGAAACCTACAGCTTGATGTCTCTCTGCTAGAGCACCTTGCAGAAGCTAGGCATCTCGAAGTGCTTTACAGCAACAATGTAGATGTTTATAGTGCAGTGAATGGATGCAAACTCTGTAGGTACAATGTGTTAGAGGGAAATGCCTGTTCAGAGTGTTCAGCCAGGACAGAGAGCTGCTTTCCTCCCACATACCTGACTTCGGGCCAGAGTGATCCCTGCAGTCCTGTATTCAAAAGGATTTATGGTTGGAGACCCCACGCAGCAGCTGACCATCTGCCAGTGAACTTGCACGCCGGCAGCTCCAATTGCGAAGACCTTGTGGAAAGCTCAGTTCTGCAGGCACAGCCCCTTGCTGCCGTTTTTGGAAATCCTGTTCAGAGCAGAAGTGACCCACTGCTAGGGCAGACTGGGACCACTCCAGCCAGACTGGACACAGTTGGATTTTGAAGTTCAGTAGTAGTCAGCTGCTTGTCTGCTCAACTGATGAAAGAAGAGCACTCCAAGGCATCTCCAGCACTTCCAGGAATCCCAGTGTAACAATGCCTTAGCAGGATGACATCTTTAAGACTATGGCAACAAACTTAGCCCTGCTTTGAATACCATGTTAGCACTGAATACAACAGGGCCATTCATAAAGCAGGACTGGGTCTCAACCACTTAGGGCAAGCAACAGACCACAAAAGGTCTTAACACCTCCAGAGAGCAGTTTGTGCAGTCTACCCACCACAGCAGGGCAAAATGAGGAGTTTGATATGCTTTCGACAATTATTTGGGGTATTCAATCATTTGCAACATAGTCATTATGGCTCATACTCTGAAGTTGTTCCAGTGAGAACTGCTGTGCCATGAAAGACATGCATTTATTCACCTTTGCTGTAGAGGCCTCAAGTAAGTACCCACCAAACAAGAAACAATGGAGAGCACTAAGCCTTAACGACCGTACTTTGATTGCACAACAGGTATGTTACAGAGACTGGCCTGCAAGAAGCTAATTCTCTTGATTGTTTCCAGAGAAATGGACTAAGGAACAAAATTTCCCAAGGACAAAAACGGAAAAAAGGAAATCTGGGACTCACACCCATAAAATCTGAAGAAGGAGTTTTTCACAAGAAAAACGGGACAGATGCCTACAGAGCATGTGTAGGAGCAGGGCTTGTTCAGCCTGGTTACTGGCAAGGTCAGAGAGAAAAAAATGTCTGCAGCTCAAAAGACAAGCACAAGCTCTAAGAAGAAAGATCTTGAATACTCCCCAAAACCTGCCTGCCAGACAGAAGAATGCTTCCTCAGGCTGAAGAAACCGAGGCTGGGAAGTGCACGCAAGATTAATTATGTTTCTCTAGACAGGCAATTTCTGAAGCAAAGAGCAATGCTGGTTACTAGTGCTAGGCAAGGTCACTGCATGTATCGTGGGGCTACCCTGACATAATAAACAGCAGCTTCATGTCACCCACCAGGACTGGAGCAAAGAACTCCAAACTAAAACCAAAGAATTCTCTGTTTCCATGGATCTGCCTTCAAAAGATTACGGAAGGGGGAAAGGCTGATCAATGATATTTAGGTCTACAAAGAGCGCTACTGAGATGACTGGGTACCTGGGAGCTCAGCCAGACCTTGGAAAACCTGCTGACTTGCAAACAGAGGCAGTCAGAAAGCGGGTATCTAGAGTGCTCCCAAAGACCTAATGATGTATCCAGTGGCCAGCATTGGCCAGGATACCCTAAGACAAGAAGGGACCTAAATCAGGAAAACACGGAGAGAAATCTCCATTGGAATGCAGCATAGAGGTCAATGGGGATACACAATATCAAAGTCTGCCAAAACTCAGGGGAGCCAACAGCTCACAAACCCAAGAGGCCTAGATCTAAACCAGCATCTTGACAAGAGTTCAGCACACAGAAACAGAAATGTGAACTCAAACAGATGAAACCAATCTCCTTGGATTTTCTGTTTAAGAGATTGATGTCTCCCTGAAAATGTTATTGCTGGAACATTTTTATTCACTCTTTGTTTTTACACTTGGTCAAACAGAGTTAGAGATGGACAGCTGCTTTGACCCCATTTGAAAACCTTGGTGGATGTCCTTTCAGATGTATTCTGCAAGGAATGATGGAAGAGAAACTACAAGAGCTTTTATCATCAGTGAGCCAGATGTCTCCATTATTTCTTCTCTTTTCAGCTGATTCCATCATTTTAATATTTTTCCTTCCCCCCCCCGCAATACTTTGTTCCAGCCAAGAAAGATGTGTCGTCGTTACTGATGCCTTTAAAAATTTTATATGCGTGCTGTTGGTAAAGTAACAATAATGCCTCTGTAGTATGTTTTTTCACTAGGGGAAGCTGAAGCGTTTTCTAAGAATCAATTATTCTTCACAACCCATTTCTGAAGCAGACATTATTATCCCCAGTTTACAGAGGGATGAAATGGCAGATAGGTTAATTAACTTGCTTAAGGTCATCCAGTGAGTTAGTCAATGGAGCTACGAAAAAACAAGATTCAACAATTCTCATTCCCAGTCCCTTGATCTAACCACTAAGAAATATTCCTTCTCTTCAGTCTTAAGTACTTCATTTAAATCACTGATCATTTATTCTGACATATTGTTGAACTACAAATTAGTCAGTCTAAATGACAAGCATGTAGATGTGTGGCGATCTACAGCATCCTCCCCTCACTTGCCTGTTCAGCTTCATGCACCCCCTGCTATGCTGAACAGCTCGTCTGCCATTAAAAATGGATGTGCTACAGTTCTTCTGGAGAACTGTCAATACCATTTCAGGCATCAGTCCGAGGGCACCATGAGAGAGAGAAAGAGCACTTGCTCTCTTTCCCCGGGAGGTGAGAAGTCTGCCTCAACAGCCCAGCTCTCTGGGAAAGCAATAAGCTCAAGATGCCAACTGGCTTTGAAAAATAGTTTCTATTTTTCTTTTATGCTGCATCTCCCTCCCAAGTGTTTCCAGCGTTAGATAGCTGCAGCGGCAGTATTTAATAGCTGCATCTTTGTAGATTTCACTCTGTGGCACTAGTTTGATGAGTTATTTTGAAGTCAAAATATCGTTCAAATGCCCACCCAAAGTCTGTCGGTCTTTTAATACAACGCATTCTCTCCAGAGGGATTTGCACTGCTACATGTCTCCATGGCTCAGCGTGAATCGCTGCGCAACAAGATACAATTGAAGTTCAACAGTTAATCATGATCACATAAAAAATGAGTAACAAATGTATCCTAAACACAGATGTAGGCAATGCAGTTTTACCAAATGCTCAGAGGGTCCTTCTACTTGACTCAGATGAAGACGATTTTTTCTCTCATGTCAATATTTATAACAAGAAAGTGTTAGAGATCATCTTACAGCATGAGATGATAGTTCTAAGCATGAGACCTAGGAGTGAAGGTAATTACTGTGTCATCCAGGAACTACTCAAATGCTTCATTTCCAAGATCAAATGAAACAAGTTCAGACCCTTCTTTCCTCGGAAGTGTCAATAAACAAGCATCAATGAGCAAACTGGCATCCTGATCTTTTTTTCTTTCTGGATATACCTTTGCCTTCTCAGGACAAACTCACTGTTGCTCAAGTGTTGCTTTTTGTCAAAAACCTATCTTAAGGTTAGTCAACATTCAGTTATAACTAAAATACATACACAAGAGGAATTAACCAGATAAGTAATTCCATGATCACTATTGACCAAATAAAATAATTCCAGATCAAATTACTGCCAACTCTTTGTAAAAAGATCTTCCCTGTACTTTATCATGAGGTCTCTTCCCCCTTTTTTTTTGCTGTTCTGCATGTGCTCCATGCACATTTCTTCACTCCCTCGATTTCTTTCCTTCACAACAGATCCCCATGCAGAGAATTCCCATGTTGTCTCTGAGCCCCAAGTCAACTCACTCTCTTTTAACTCCTTTCTAGGGTTTTACCTTTTTCACTCACCCATCTGCTACTGATTTGTTTCTAAATAATTGCTGATGAGTCCAAACACTTTGCTTTATTTACAACAAAAAGCTCAGGAGGATCTAACAACACATCCATAAAATTCAGCTCACCACAAGCCCGTTCCTGCTGTCAGCCTCTGCTGCTTCCTTCCATTCCCTGTTATTACCATCCCCTAGCGTGTCAAGTCTAATTTGGACTGTGAAAACCTCAGAGTGGGGACATCCACTTTATGTGTCCAAAAGATTCCACACACACTTACAGCGCTACATAAATAGCATTACATTGGTCTGATTAGAGAGGCGGTTTTGCATAGCAGTCTGTATGCCTCCAGCATACAGGAGGAAGGTCTGGCTCTTGTGCACCCCACCTCCATCACCACCCCATCATTGCGCACTACCATGAAAGTGGATGAGGTTCACAAGGATGAAGAAGTGGGACACAAATATCTTCCACTCCCGTCGCCTGTGGATAACTAAAAAAATTCAGCAAAGAAATACCTTCTGTGACTAGAGGGGCAGTAATAAAGAGCTTGGACGGCAGTTCAGCCATCATCCTGAATGTTAAGCACTAGCAACTAAAACAGGAGTGCAGCCACCTGTATAGCACTGATGGTCATTATTCTCCCGGGACGCATGTTACAGCACTGCGAGGCAGCCAGACTGCCCTGTCTAACTTGTTCTCACAACGCGCATCATCTCAGGGAGAGTGACTTGGACAAAGTCCTCCATAGTGTAAAGCATCACCCAGTGAGCTTAAACTCCCCTGCAGAACCTAGGGAGACACAGTCCCTCAGATGAGGTGCGCAAGACCGTTGATGGCTACATGGGCTGCAACACAGACCATGCTCCACCTCTGCAAATTTGCAGATGTGTTGAGCTGTCACTTTGTTGACTGTTGTGACCTTGATATTCCTTCCTGAGTGCCTGTACGCTGCCTTACTGGTAACACACTAACCCTGGCTGGGCGCTTAGCAAGCAATTCTCCTCATAACCACAGTAATAACAGTGATATAACAATGGAAATATGCTCTCGTAAGTGCACATTTTTACTTGATTCCTGACCTCAGATTTAATAATATTTGCATGTTATTGCATGACTGACAGGAGAAACAATTGATTTAAGAGGAGAAAAGGCAGAAGAAATGAACTAATGCAGACCTGTTCATATATGTGTGCTTCCATCACACAAAAAAAGCCATGCTGGAGCTCCTCACATGCACAGAGTTACACATTTGTGTTCCCGCAAGGTGTGGCAACAACACTGGGTCTTTGAAGAAAAAAAATCTTTGTATTGCGACTCCTCCCTAGTGATGCAGAGCTGTGCTGTGTAACTAGGAATAACAAACTCAGTTTGCCTCCTGTCCCGGCCAGGAACAGCTGTAATTCTCACATCAGCCTAATCCACTAAACGTCTCTGCTCTGAAACTCAGCAGAGTAACTTTAGATAATCAGACACCAGGCTGATAATGTTGCTGGAAAACAGAAACGGAACCAGAACCATGCTCTTTGGTCCATTTTTAGGAAAATCAATAGTTTCAGGGAAACGCGAAGATGTTTTCCAATGGTCTATGTGCCACTTCTCTGAGTTTGCATAATACGCAAGAAGAATTGGATATTTTCATTGATGAGAAGAAATGAGATCAAACTGACCTAATTACTGAAACAAGGCAGGATGATTTAGCAAACTGGAATATTAAAATATTTTGCCACAATCCTCTTAAACAAATAAAGAAATTTGAAGATCAGAGAAGGTAACAGTACATAATAAACCAGCACCATTATTTTAGAGATGCAGAGACAGTAACTTGTCCCAATTATCCCTACTGAGGAGGGGTGGAATAGAGTGGAGATGGCTACAGAGAGTCTGACCACTTATTCCTCCAATGCACAAGAAGTGTGCTCGGCTTCGAGCTGTATGAGGAAAAAGCCCCAGATATCCAGCAGCCGTGCCTCATTAGAGTTCCAAAAGTTCTTTTCTGTGACAGAAGTTATTCCAGTCTATGTGGAATAAGTATTTTGGAACTCATAATGTTTAAACAATTTAATCATGAGACAAAAAAGTGGTAGTTGCTTAGAAGCCAGCAATCACAATTTGATTATAATAAGCAAAAAAGGACAGTCCCAGCCAGGAAAACACTGTCCTACACACACAGAGATGCTTCAGAAAGACTATCTCCATCAAGATGAGAGAAATGATGAGACATATGATGCAAAAATATAGAAATGTAAATGAGAATTATTCTGATTTTAGTCCATAGTCTAAAAGTCATGACTGCATAATTAACAAAACGGCCCATGTTGGCTCAGCAGCAGGATGAAGGAAACACTCAGAAGTTAAAAACATAATATAGAATAGTGAGGAAAGGCAAAACTATAGGGAAAATGTTCTGGAGTATAAAAAAAAAAAAATGAAGACTACAGAAAATGCCTGAGTGATGCGACTACAGAAAGTGGGGAGTCCAACAATGTCGACATGTATGACTAGCTGGAGATGGTAAAATCGCACAGAAGTGGCAGAAATGGTAAAAACTTTATTATCTAGTAAAATAAGCATTTTTCAGTCCAGTAATAAGGAAGATGGTTAGAACAAACATTTTAAAATCAGGGTATCTAGGGAACTTTTGCATGACAATCCTTAGGACAAGAGGTAATGAGCACAAACTTGACCATAGGAAGTTCCATCTGCACATGAGGAGAAACTTCTTTCCTTTAAGGGTGGCAGAGCACGGGAACAGGCTGCCCAGAGAGGTGGTGGAGTCTCTGACTCTGGAGACATTTAAAACCTGCCTGGACACCATCCTGTGCAACCTGCTCTAGGTGACCCTGCTCTGGCAGGGGGCTTGGACTAGATGATCTCGAGAGGTCCCTTCCAACCCCTGTGATTCTGTGATCCTTAAGAACTGGCAAAAGAAATCTCAGGAATGTTAATTTAAATAAATCTTGGAATATGAAGGCAATTAAAGAAGATCATGCCAATGTTCAAAAAGGGCAAGACAGGTGACCAGGGTGACTAGGCGACGAGGCTGATCATCCCAGGGCAAGCATGCAAAAGGTGACAGAAAATTAATCAAGGCTAGACTAAGGAATAACAATGTATTTAATGCTAGTCAATACACACTCTTCTAGAAAACAGATCCAGCCAGGCAAACCCAATTTCATTCTTTGATGGCATTACACGCTTGGCTTATAAATGTAACAACATTATTGTCATTTACTCAGATGTTTGCAAGGAGCCTGCTGGCACTGATTAAAAATTAGCATAAATCGAGCACCGGGAAGGCTCACGGTAAGTGGGCTTGGGAGGAGCTGATGGCCTGCCAAAACCAGCGGCGGGGACCCGTGAGGAGGCCCGACCCCCGGCCTCAGAGGTTTCCCGCTGCTCCCCTCGCCCCCCTACCCCGGTCCAGGTCTGGGGGCGTGCGGGCGAGTGACCCCCAAGCGCAGGCAGGGGACTCGCACCGCCTCCGAGCCCCCAGACAAAACGGCGCTCAGTGAAGCCAACGCGCAGCCGCCCCTGCCGCCACCCGCCGCTCCCCAACGACTGCACC
>VYXH01012164.1:255345-274503 GCA_013397275.1 Burhinus bistriatus | reverse complement strand
GGAGCCTGGGGAGGTGCGTGGCAAGCGGAGGGAAACGGGCTCCGCGTCCTCGCCCTGGGAGGTTCGGCCGAGCCCGGGCTGCCTCCCGGGCCCTGGCGCGGGCCCCCGGGCCCCGCCGGGCGGGTGGAGTGGGCCTGTGGCACCGGGGAGCCGCTGGCGGCGGTTACGCTGAGGCGCGGGTGGAGCCCGCGGGTGGGTTTCCACGCTTGCCCTCCTGGAGGGAAGCCAGGCAGCGGTAGCTGGAGGGGACAGGGCTAGCTGGAGGGCTGCGCTGGGCCGTGCCTGGCTCGGGTGCTCCTCTGGCTCGGGGCAGCCTTCTCTTCCCCGTGTAGTCGTGGAAAAATCAAAGGTAATTTTGGAAACAGAAAGCTCTCCGGCTATATGCTGAGTGAGGAGGAAGTGGTCTGAGACAAGCTAGCGGGTCAAGAAGGGAAAAACAAACAAACAAACGAAAAAAACCAGGATGGGAAAGCAAGGGTTTGAGTAGCAATAAGGAGCGAGGAGCAGGTGAAGAAGCAACACTGCATGGTGGTTTTGCTTTTGGCGTGTTAATTACTAGTAGGTGATCCTGAAAATATCATCGCTGTAAGTGACAGGAACAAACCTATTCTGGTAGCATCTGACAGAATCAGAGGTCGCCCTGAAACAGGCTTTGGATAGCTCTGGCACTTGGGAGTTTGTTGCCTTCACCTTTCTCATATCTCAAATGTTCTTGGACTGGCAAGAATTAATGGAGGTTTCCAGCCTAAATGGCTTGGGCTACGTAGATTCCTTTAGCGATTCTGTAGTGAAAAACAGGTCCCTCAGACCACCGGTTTGCATCATTTAGGAGCTAGAGTTGTCTTCATTTTAAGGCTGCAGTTGGAAGAGATTAAGCAAGCTTTGTGTTTGAGTTGAGTCTGGTGATATTTTTCAGAGTGGTGATGTGATTAAGAGTTTTGAGGATAATTTGTTGCTTTGCCTCTGAATGTAGGAATTGGGACTGCCTGTTCTGAAATGGATGATTTAGCAAGACTTAGTGATGGCTCCCTGATGTAGTAGATGCTCAAGTTGAAGTGCTGCCCTGCAGTCATTCAAGAGNGGGACTCGCACCGCCTCCGAGCCCCCAGACAAAACGGCGCTCAGTGAAGCCAACGCGCAGCCGCCCCTGCCCCCCCCCGCCGCTCCCCAACGACTGCACCGCCCCGCGCCTCACGCGCGCCGACGTCACCCTCCGCGACGCCTCGGCGGGGCAGCCACCGCGCATGCGCCGCGGCGGNCAAACAAACAAACGAAAAAAACCAGGATGGGAAAGCAAGGGTTTGAGTAGCAATAAGGAGCGAGGAGCAGGTGAAGAAGCAACACTGCATGGTGGTTTTGCTTTTGGCGTGTTAATTACTAGTAGGTGATCCTGAAAATATCATCGCTGTAAGTGACAGGAACAAACCTATTCTGGTAGCATCTGACAGAATCAGAGGTCGCCCTGAAACAGGCTTTGGATAGCTCTGGCACTTGGGAGTTTGTTGCCTTCACCTTTCTCATATCTCAAATGTTCTTGGACTGGCAAGAATTAATGGAGGTTTCCAGCCTAAATGGCTTGGGCTACGTAGATTCCTTTAGCGATTCTGTAGTGAAAAACAGGTCCCTCAGACCACCGGTTTGCATCATTTAGGAGCTAGAGTTGTCTTCATTTTAAGGCTGCAGTTGGAAGAGATTAAGCAAGCTTTGTGTTTGAGTTGAGTCTGGTGATATTTTTCAGAGTGGTGATGTGATTAAGAGTTTTGAGGATAATTTGTTGCTTTGCCTCTGAATGTAGGAATTGGGACTGCCTGTTCTGAAATGGATGATTTAGCAAGACTTAGTGATGGCTCCCTGATGTAGTAGATGCTCAAGTTGAAGTGCTGCCCTGCAGTCATTCAAGAGCTTCTACCTTCTCACACTAGGCCTGCTGCCTTAACTTGAGGTCTCTGACACTTTGCCTTCCCTCTTATTACTCTTTCCATTATTCTCTCTGGGTCAGATTACTTGTATTATTTTCATGCTTGATTTTTTTTTTTCCCTGCTTCCGTTCTAGTGCTTTGCTAACAGGAGTAACTCAAAGTAGAGGGTTGTACATCAGGTTCTCCAGAGGGCAGATGTATGTAAGTGAGGTTATGAATACTTCAGATTTGTGTTACTAAACAACAGGCTCCCTGTTATCATACTAAAATGGACTTAGCCCTGTCCTGCTGATTACTCTTGTCCCTGCTCCATGCACTTCAATTTTTTATGCTCAACTTCTGGAATCAGCTGTGCAATACTTCTTAAAACAAGAATTTTAAACTTTAACGTAAGTGTAGTACACTTCAACTTGAAGGCTCTGGAGACTTATGACATAACTTATTCAAAAAGGCACGGTACAGGCAGCATACAGCTTCAAATACAGGATTATGGAACTCTTATTCGTCTATTACATCCCATTCTGCAAAGAAAGAGTGAAGTAAAGATGCAAAGAGGAAAAATGGGGAGGGGAGGAAAGCTGAGAGAAAACCCTTGTCCACACTCCTTTAAGAGAGTGTGGATGTCATCTCTGGTGGCCTAATAATAATGGGTTTGTCCTCAGAGCATTTTTGTTGCAGAGGTGTCTTTAGGTGGGAGATGACTGAAAGAGAATGGGAAGCTGCTGATTTGGGATTTTCTTGGGGAAAAAAAAAAAAAATCTATCAGAAGAAACTGAAAAGAGAATGGAGTAAAAGCTGGTGGAAATGATCCAGGGAAGGGAGTTGCGATAAGAAAGACCTGTGTGCTTCATATAGAGAAACATGATTTATTTTATTTATTTTTACAGTTAACAGGCCAGTTTTGCTAGATGGACTGTAACAATATTCATACAATGATTTTAAACAGGGTGAGAAATTTTCATGAGGAAAACTTCCAAGTTGCTTCCTTAATATGTTTTAAGTGGTGTCTTACCTTGTGCCTGTGTAGAGGCATTGCAGTGGGCACCATTTTTGGCAGAGTTCACACTTGAATTGGTCCTGTTGACTGAAGATTAAAGGTAGCCTTAAGCAAGCCGAGTGGGATCTGCTATAAACTAGCCATGCTAAACTGTGGTTGAGTGTAGATACTCTTACAGTCTGTATTGCTGTCTGTAGTGTCCTAGTTAGGCTGGTGATTGTACCTGAATTAGTGTAGACATTCTTTATATGCAGGATTATGAACTGAGAATTAGACTGATTTCATGCAAGGAATGCATGACTTCAAATACGTGATCAGTCTATGATGAATTGTTTTATTTGCCTAAATTCTGGGATAGCTTGCAATACTCAGTCATCTTAGACTTGTGGTCTTTTTTTATTTCCTTTTGCAGGACGGTCCATCTGTCTGTGCGTGCCCACTCTTACTTGGGAGATGTCCAATGTTTCCACTTATGCCCTTCGAATGGCCCGACTGAGTGCTCAGATATTTGGAGAAGTTGTCAGGCCAACTGATTCAAAATCTATGAAAGTAGTGAAGTTATTTAGTGAGCAGCCTTTGGCCAAGCAGAAGGAGGTCTACAGCTGGTATCCTCCTCACAACACCTACTATGCCCTCATGAAGAAACTTCGTTACTTTGGTCTCTACAGGTAATCTCTGCGCTTATAGGGTGGGAGCAGGACTGGGGATGGGAAAGGGGTGGATGTGAGTTCTGTTACAGTTTTTTTTCCTCAAGGAAAAAAACGGTCATAGAAAAAGATTTAGTTCAGAATATGGTGCATGTGGAAATATGCACTTGATGGTTGCACTGAGGGCAAGGAGAGTAAGGAAAGTGACTACTGTCTAAGTAACCTTTACCATACCTTTTGTGAGAAACACTTTAGGTGTAGTTATGGGCAACCAGTTATTTAAGAAATAGTACTTGCTTTGGCTTTGTGGAGGAGGGAAGAGAGCTTTTTCGTAGACAAAAGATGGGTCTGGCATTCTGAATATGGCAAACGCATGTGCTACAAAAAGGTGATGTTACCTTAATGCAAAAATTGCACTAGGACAGTTACTGTATATTCCTCAATCATTCAACAGCTTATAAGTGAAATTTAGAAGAGAAGGAAAGTTTGTGTTAGGCTGGAGGGGCTTTTTATCCTTTAAAATAAGTTAAATTATATTACATTCAAATACCATTTAAATAGCCTTGTTAATTCCAGCTTCAACCAAACCAGTTGTCTAATTTCTAAATTAATTTCCGCAGTCTCAAGTAGGAAAAACTGCACTGCTAAAGAACATCAGCAGGAGTCAAATGCAATCCTTTGACTTCAGTCAGGTAGCACTAAAGAAATCCCTTAAAAGTGAGGCTGCTCACCCTGTAGAGTCAAAACAGATTAATTTCTATTGCTGGTATCACAATACTAGCCATCAAGGATTGCATCCAGGATGCTCTTGGTTTAGGAGGTCATGCAAACACTTTCTAGAATAGTTGTTTGACACAGAAAGCCTTAAAGACATGATAATGCTCTTTTCTCTTTCCCCTCCTAATCTCAAGTTCCTTCTCTAGCTGCTCTGTGTACAGAGAGCTCGTAGAGGATCAGGTTTGCTGGTCAGAAATAGGTAATGAAGAGTAAAAGCACCTGATAATAACTCGCAAGCTTTTCGTTTCGTTTTCAGAAAAGCTGTATTTAAAAATAGCAGTGCAGTAATCTTAGGCCACTTAGGGTGCAGTTATGACTTTTGAAATATACCTTCATACTAAAAAATACAGGGACAGAGATTAAAGAGAATTTATTAGAACGTTATTGAGGATTCATTATCTCTGCCAGCCCCTTTATCCTCCTTCCTGTTTTATTCTTCTATTAAGATTCTACTGGTAGCTGATGCTTTCTTCATAACTCATTCTTGAAGTCACCTGAGAGCAGTGTCATGTACTGTAATTACTGCTCAGCATGCCCCTGTTTTCTTAGAAGCTAATGACCTGAACTTAGCATCTAGCACAGAAATACAATGTGCTATTGCTAGACTGCTGAGCTAGATGAGAAGGGGGAAACTTTCATTCTTGTCTCTTGCTGATTTTTATATTCTGCTGCTCATTTAAACACAGTGGATCGATAAATGCAATGGAAATAATATATATGCACACACCATTTGTTGCTGAAGAGGGCAACCTTGTTAGTTCTGAAAGTACCAGAGGAAATCTTGCATGTTCAGTCCAAAATTACTGCTGGCAGTAACACTGAATACATTGCAGTGAGTTTCAATGTGGACTTCACTGTTAAAAAAAGTTTTGAGGGTTTTTTCATTATCTTACAGTTCAAAGAACCTTTCACATCTATGTATTCCAAGAAACGAGTAAAATTTTTCCTTTCCTCCTCCATCTAGGGATGAGCATCAGGACTTTAAGGAGGAGATGAGGCGATTGAAAAAGCTCCGTGGGAAGGAAAAACCAAAGAAGGGGGAAGGAAAGAGAGCTCTGAAGAAGAAATAGTGCCACTCGGACAGTATAACAAACTACTCTGGAAATGCTGGAGGACAGCTGTAACCAAGACTTTCTGTTCCCGGCTGGAGAGGGCTTGGCATGTGAGCTGCATCTGGAGCACAAGAAACAGACTGTGAAATACTGGAGTCCACCTTGGGAGTGCACTTGGGTCTTTGTGGTTTTATTGTTTTTTAATTTCTGTAGTTTAAATATACTGTATGTTATAGCATGTTAGTTTGTCAGAGCCCTCTCTTACCCAAGTAGTAAAAACAATAGTAAAAAAATAAGTGCTCTGTGTTTTTCTTGCAAACACCTGTAGCTGTTTCAGTTTTTCTGGATCTGGAAAATTTTTTTTCATTGTCTGTTTTACTTTCTTGGATTAAGATCAACACTGCTTTGCATGTGGCCACAAAAAAATAAGGTTTCCTGCTTCTACTGCTGTTTGTTATCGTGCCTATTATAATGAGTTTCACTTCAGGTAGCTTTAGTGGTAGGGGTTTTTTTAAGTTGCTGTTAGAATCTATTGTTCTGCATTTTGCATGGGACAATACTCCATGGTCCATTGCCTGGCCACAGCGCTCTTATTGTACCTGGAATATTTAGATACTGCAACAGAAGGGGCTGAAATACAAAGGCTCGAACTGTTTTCCAGTTTGAGACTCCCTACTAATTAAAATACAATATTTAAGTTTACTGTAATAAAAAAAGGATTTTGAATTTATTTTGATTGCTTGGAGGACATGTATGAAGTACTTCATAAGGTGATGAACAATTTTACTGGCAATCAGTATGTGGTTTTATCGCTAGGCTCCTTCAGCGTTGCTAATAGTAATGATTGTGTACATCTACCATTCTTACCTGTCAGGGAACAGAAAGTACAGAATGCAGCTGTGCTGCTCTGCCTGGCCATGTGTGCATCTTGCCTGTGTGTGCCCTGAGATGGCATCTTTTAATTTCCAGACCATGTAAGCTTAGAGGAACATCCTTGAGGTAGCAAAGGAGAGCTATTAAAAATGTAGAGTGACTGGAGCACAAAGTATTTGCCCGGTTAGCTTGAGGTGTGCTTGATTTTGCATACAGAGGCATTCTGAAGTAAGGAACAGTACTAACCTACTGACATTTCTAAACCAAGCTTGTTCAAATTTAAGTGTATTTTAAGAGCTCTGTCTGATCATTGGAATCAGCAGATCTACATAAATTTTTAACAGCTCAACAACTGTACTTCACCAAGGTTATTAATTGAAGAGGTGCTGATTGTATGAAAGGTGTTTCTGGTGAGCTGTGTAGTTCTTTTGCAGTATCCTTACTGAGTGTTACCTGATTTTCTAAGCTCTGAGAAGCTGATTTTTAGGAGATCTACAGTGTTGCGGGAGAAGTGCCTGAGTTCTTACCACAGTCAACAAAATGCTGTAGAAGTTAGTAAAATATATATCGGCTTTGTACTATAGCGGTAAGTTTCTCTCTTAGTCTAATTTAAAATCCTTTTAGTAACTTACAACTTTTGCTGAACTCTAACATGCCTATGGCATCTTAGTGTTCTGTGGATTGTGACCTGTCTGGTACTGAAGTATACAGAGCCTGTGATGGGGCCTCTGAGGAGTACTTGGTTCCTGGGACATGTGTGTGCAGCTGGGGAAGCGGTCTGGTTCCCTTGGATTCCTCTTCAGGAAGAAGAGCAGCATGGAGCCACGTACTAGGTAGGAGAGGGAATTGCCTGAGTAGGAAGGTTGCAACTGCCTGATGCTGTGTTTCTGGCTGTGGCTGTGAGGAGGTGAAGTTTCTCAGTTGCTTGCTTTGGTGGAGAGAAAGACCAGTTCTGAACCTCTTCAGCACAATTCCTGTGGCAGCTTTGGACAGCTGGTGACTGTAGTTACAACAGCTTTGTTGGCAAGAACTTGATGTCTTCTAAAATTAAACCAAAGAACATAGAATGGTTTGGGTCAGAAGGGACCTTAAAGATAATCTAGTTCCAACCCCCCTGCCATGGCTAGGGACACCTTCCACCAGATCAGGTTGCTCTAAGCCCCATCCAACCTGACCTTGAACACTTACAAGGATGGAGCATCCACAGCTTCCCTGGGCAACCTGTTCTAGTGCCTTACTACCCTCAGAGTAAGGAATTTCTTCCTGATATCTAATAAAAATCTACCCTCTTTCAGTTTAAAACCGTTACCCCTTGTCCTATTGCTATATTCCCTGACAAAGAGTGCCTCCCCTTCTTTCCTGTAGGCCGCCTTTAGGTACTGGAAGGCTGCTATAAGGTCTCCTCAGAGCCTTCTCTTCTTCAGGCTGAACAACCCCAACTCTCTCAGCCTGTCCTCATAGCAGAGGTGCTCCAGCCCTCTGATCATCTGTGTGGCCCTCCCCTGGACTCACATCAATAAAAATGTTTTCCCTGAAATTTAAGATGAAAAATCAACAGCATCTTTTTTGTACCTCTGAAACACTTAAAGCTTTGACAGTAAACATGCAAGAGAGAAAGTGTGCATGCATCAAAAAGTGAGTTATGGTCCTGCTCCAGTAATGTAAGTATGCATGGCCTTAAACTTTGTGTGTGTGGGGAGACCTGGTTATGGATATACATACAATGATATATAATTATATATCAGCATGATTGGCTATGGTTATGCTTCTGAATCCACATTTGCATACTTAAGGACTGAGCATCTACAGAACCCACTGAGGGCAGTGAATGCTACAGGTATTCTGTATCTTAGCGTGCCACCTTGCTAGACAGAGATAGGGACTCAGCAGTGTAATATTAGATAATTAGGTTTGGGGATTGGGTCTGTTCTTCCTTGTCTACTCCAAGCCACCTAGCTATATATGGATCTTGAGAAGGTCCTGTCTTGAACAGGGAAGCAAAAAGCTTGTTTGGCTAGTCATCTATAATGATCCTCTTTGTCTGCAACCTGCCAGAGCAAACCTGCTCTAGAATCAAAGCATCCCCCTGCGAATGTACTTGGGGAAGATAGTTACAGCAGTATATCCACAAAGGGAGAGAAACTGATGGAAATTCCTGTGAAGTTAGCAGATGTGAAACAAATGGACTGAATTACTGATTTTCATCTTTTCTCCGCAGTGTTTACAAAAGCAAAGTGGACAGAGTGAAAAAAGATAACTTTTTAAAATATTGGTATGTGTACAAGAAATGTTCCTCTACCTAATTATTCATGCTCTTTCTTCTGTAGTACTCATTCACTAGAACTAGGTCTTCTGAAAAATGGCTGTTTCCCCTTCCCTGAGACTTCACCATAAAATAACAATGATTCAGCCATTTTTTGAGTTTACCCTAGTATTAGGATAATCCATTGCTTGCTGGGAGTGTTAGTGTAACTATTTTGTTCCAGAAAATACAGCTTTTTCCACTCCATAGCTGGGATAGAAAGAGGCACTTTCCCACTTCTCTCCTACCCCATGCTCTGTCATTTAGGAATACCTATTGCCTGAAGATGACTACTTTTTGTGAATCACAGTGCCTAGATGAATTGGAAGTCAGTCCTGAAACATCATGCCTGGTATTAACTCAGTATGTCCATTTAGGAGGGGAAGGAGAGGTTTAACCGTATTCTGAGGGGTAAGGATGGGAACACATGCTTTTCGCAGCTACCAGTATAGCAGCATATCCATTTTATGTAAAAAGAATCCAGTTCAATTAGATTTTTATTTGGGGCTTTCCCCTCACAATTATTCATTTCACTGTTCAAACCCTGCTGTGTTTTGTTACAAAATTCCATCTTTTCCTGAGGGTGCAAGCTGACTGTCCTCGGCAGATGTTTAGATGGGTGTTTTAATTCTCGATCAGAATAAATCTCGTTAGCTGATCTCCTAGGGACCAACAGAATCAAAACCCTAACCTCTTCCCAATCCTGAACAGCCTTATTAATTGCAGCTGCTTCCTTATTTTACAGTGCTTTAACTATGTCTGTCTTTAATTGTGTTCTGGTATAATATAGTTGCTGAGTACTGCCTTGATAATCACAAGTTAATTTGTAAACAGGCTGACCCAGTTGTATCCTATAGGTTCTATGAAGGTATTGCTAGAACTTTCTATTGTTGGACGTCCTGCAGGCAGGCAGAAGTTCTCTTGCGTATGACTGTACTTTGTAATGGTGGAAGGAAGAAAAAAAGCAGTGTTGCTTTCTGGCACATGTACCGGTATGTTAAAGTATAGATATATATGCTCTGCTCAGGAAAGCATTAACTTGAAAAAATTTTCTCCTAGGATGGGAAGAGTTTATTCTACTTATCAAAGCAATGCGCTGAGTTCACACAGGTCAGCAAACTGCACCTGAGTTACTCTATGGTTTTAGAGAAACGCTTTGTCTTACTTGCCTGCATTTTCTCAAGAGTAAAGTTAGAATAATGATCACCTAGTGAATAGTGTCATGAGGGTAAGCTACTTCTAGGATGGGAATTTACCCCAGGAGAACCTTGTGTAAAGAGCAGCTTAGCCTGGCTATGGTAGGACTTGTACCTCTGTGTATTTCAGAGCTTTGTTTTGGAGAGATGATTGTATGCAACAGTTGATGACGTTTTTAATATATAAACCAAGATGTGGTACATTACTGTGTTCACGGTTCTGCTTTAGATGTTAAGAGACTTCGAATGCTGAAAAGAATCTTGATTTGGTCAGAAAGTAATTTATTTTTTTTTTATATAATCACACATATTTCTTAAACTGTAAGTATTTTTGAAATTTTAAAGTATCTGTGTACATACTTCTCTACCACTTTGAGTTTGAAGGCTGCTTTAGGATCATTTTTTAAAAAAAAAACCACAATCAACAAAGTCTATATGTTTTGGAAAAGCTTTATGAATCTGAAAGGCTGCTTTGAGGAAAAGACTGTGTTTTTGGGTTTTATAGGTTTTTTTTTCCTTTTCTTTAAAAGCACAAAGGATAATATGCAAAGAAAACAAGCGCTATGGGGATCTTGGATCAATTCCTTTAAACTCAGTTCTCCTCTGTAACTGATTGTGCCACTTCTTGTACAATCCCTTGGGAGCAGATCCTGGAAACAAAATCCTCCAAGGGGGAACACTCTCTGTTCATCATCTTGATACTCAGATGTGTGAGAGCAGAAACTCTTCCTGTTTAACCTCTTCTAGGGGCAGCTTCATTGCTCTGAACTGTCCAAACAACAATGGAAAACTCAAAGGTTCTAATACTAATTTTTTAAAAAGAGGATTTCTTAGGCATAAACGAGGAAGCAGAAATGAAAGCAATACGCTTATCATAAATCCTAGAGGTAAAACTTCAATGTGTGGGGGCCAAATAGTTAGAATGGGTCATTCTGTGCCTGCACAGCTGGGGTAACACAAAGAAAGAATTTCAGTCTCTTCATTTCTGTCTCCTCACTTTTCCTTGTCCTTTTCCTCACGTGTAATAATGTCTTGAGTACAGAGAGGAAGGAACAGACATGAAAACATCTGAAAGAATTTGTTTCTGAAGGCTCAGTCACAGCAGAACACAGCTACAGTGCGTCTAAATGGTGAGCAACGTGACTGTAGACAGATATTAGCAAGTCATAACCACCATACTAGCTGAGAAATCAGGATAATGATTGTGACACCAAAGTATCTTTATAAATACTGTGTTGACTTGTTCTGGGTGGAATAGTGGTGAAAATTCCACAAAGTGAAATATTTAGAAAAATTGAGAAGCTTCCTAAGAAGTGGGTTTGGCTTCTGTTGTCTGAGTCAGGCGGAGCTAGGCTGAGCCAAGTATTATAAAACAGAGCACTGGGACCACTTCTCTCCTGGAAGACGAGGAGGCAGTCCGGATGACCTCATACATTTTCTCACATCATAGCTAGGTCTGTGAAAACAAATCTCACCAGGAGCTAAAAAAGGATTTTTATATCCATTAGGTTTTCTGTCTATGCTTGAAAGTACTTTACTTCATCCCAGGGCTCCTAAAGCTGTTTGTAAATATTTCATGGAGTTCAGAGGGTCTCTCCCACTTCAGTTGTTTCTGCGGGTCTGACGTTTGCCTTATGGGCTGTTTCAGTAAATAGGCTTTTAATGGTATTAGCAGCAAAAGCCACCTGAGCTCCAGAAAGTCTAAAATCCATTCTACTGCCACATCCAATGGTGTGTCACTGCAAATACATAAATGCAAATGCATCACATTCCTCAATTTCCACTACAGTCTTGCCTGGATAAAAATGAATGGGGTCACTCGGCCCCAGACTTTCAAAACAGATGTCTAAAATGTGATTCCAGATCCAAGCAGCTACATAAGTGGTCTAATTTTAGAAGCTGTGTGAATGTTGAGTATCTCCAACTGGTATCAATGGGAGTTACCTCTGAAAAACAATTAGGATTGTAGGATGCAGGATTGTAGTCCTCTTTAGCCTTTGACTGGTAGTGGTCTCTTCAGGACAGGATTAATGAAACAACATCTCTCTGGAGATTCTGTCATGCCTACGCATGCAATAGCTGCTTCCCCAGTGACATTAGGGTGTCTGGGCACCCTGTGTTGGATTTCATGGAGAAGAGAGCTGCAGGTGGCTTAAGGAAAGCCCCATCCACTGAGAGACTAGAGCGGTACAGCTCAAGTGTGCTGTGCTGACATCTGGGTGATGCTGTCTTATTTACAACCAGCAACTATTATGGACAAGGTGCAACATTTCTCATTTCTATACTTGCATGTGAAGGAGCCTGTGCGTGACAGGCAGCCTCAAACTGCTGCTCAGAATATTTCTGGGGGAACAGCAGGCAAAGATAGAGGTAATCCAGGAGGCACGAGGGTATTGCATTTGGTATTGAGCTAGCTAGTTTACAGAGATGTTTATTATGTATTTTTTGATTATTTTTTTTAACTATTTCAGAGATGTCAGAGTTCATGCGGGATTTTTATTTAAGTAAAAGATATACAATTGATGTTTCAGCTGATGTTACATTTAGTTTGCAGGCACAGGAGCATTTACATGGAGACTCCAACCTAAAGCAGCACTCAGCTGGCTTGTCCAAACTGGCACATTTACATGGGAGAGCAGCCTGTGAATGAGGTAGTGCAGATGCCACCTAGGCAGACGACATTTCTTGTGTGAGCGGATGGGAGGTGATTGATAGGCAGGCTGCGTGTGAGGCAGCGTGTGTTATTTCTCGGCTGTCTGTCCTGGGTCTGTTTTGGTGCAACTGATGTGCAGGTAAGCATTGTTCACAAATGCTTTTTGAATGAACAGCATAAACCAAAAAGTATTCATTAGGCTAGGAAATGTCAGAGTTGTTACTGACAACTAGAAAGTAAGACTGCAGCCTCTTTATTTTTCTGCTTTTGTACTTAAGTCATTCTGCTGATATGCTGTGATGTTTGCCAAAATACTGCTCTGTTGCTTGCCACCAATACAGCCAAGTTTGATGTGTCTCTGTACTTTCAAACTCAAGTTGTTTGATAGTATCATGAAGTTTATTAATAAACATTAATGCCCTCTGAGGACAGATGGTAGGATATTGACTAGGCATGCAAACCACTTAAAAATAAGATAAAACGAGAATCTAAGCTGGAGCCTTGCAGAATTCCCCCAGAGGGGGGCAACAGAAATTGTGTTCATTTACCAAAACAAATGTGTCTTCTGGAGACAGAAGCCATATCATATTAAAAAGGAATAACCATGTCTGAAGCCTTTAGCATAACCACAAGCTTCAGGCAATCTACAGCATCAAAAACGTTGAGAGGCTGTTGACCACTGCACCAGAAATTTTGCCTTTGGCCAAGTGCATACTCACAGGAATGATGAGAATATAGCAACATGATTTGGAGTCTCCTAATTCCCACATGCTTGGCAGGCAGCCTGCTTCTCCAGGAGAGACTAAAGGTCTGTGAGGCTTGTGTTGTCTTGGTGGTAGTGAGGATTAAAAGACAAGGATGGACTGTGAACTGTGATACCGACTCCGTCAGCGAAAGACACATTTAAATACCTAAGATGCGCATGTGTACGTTACAAGATAAGCATTCATGTAAAAAGATTATCCATCCTATCTGGCCTGTCACTGAAGAACAACAACTTTTAAACCTCCAGTAACGTGGGGTATTGCCCTGAAAAACCATGATCAGTCACCACGGTCTCTCTGTCCCGCGTCAAAGCCGCAGTTTTTGTATGCGATTCAGATTATTGATTTAACCTTTTTGGACTCTTACTCCAGGCCAATACCAACCCTAATGGACTTTTTCTGCTCAGTGAAGAGGCTAGAAACTGAAAAGTGCAGTTACTAACTAAACTGTTATTAGATCAGAAATGCAGAGAGTTACCAACCCATCTGTAAAGTGCTGGAGAATCAAATTACAGCAGGTCAGGGGAAGATCAGGTAGCCTGGATATTATGAAGGAAAATCCCAAGACTGGAACATAACTAAACAGTCATTTTCTGAACAGCAAAATAACTTGTTTGAGGTGGAATCCTTTCCTGCCCTTTCTTGGAACTCACTCAATCACATTAGCGCTCTTTTGTGCCTAAATGGGATGGTTTTGAGTTGTGAAATGCGATTGTTCACACCAGAATAATAATACTAGGAATCTAAAACTACTTAGTCCTTAAAGCTGATCAGCTTATCACTATCCAACACAAAGGACTCGGAAATCAGATATGCGAACGAGCTGAATGCGTTAAAGCAATGACGAAGGATGCTAAGGTAACAGGCGGGTCTTAACAATCCGCTCAAATGTGAGATTTGGTCCTAGTTTCAGTAAAGTACATCAGGCAGGAAAACCAGTGCTCCTTACTCCTTTGTTTCCCTATCTTCATCTGCTTCTCGTTTCCTAGGAGAGCTGCATCTTCTCCTCCACTGGCTACTTCACTGTCTTCTCTCTCCATCTAATCTTTTGTCCCACCCCTTGCTCTCCTTTTCCACTGGTTGCTGCTTCTGTTCTCTCAATAGTGGTTCCAGGGCTTGTGCTCTCTTTTGGGTTCCTTATATGCTACGTTTGTCAGCATTTACGCTACTGTTCAATAAAACGTGTGGTTTTCTCAGCTTCTCATGTTTGTATGCAAGTGAAGGCAGGAAGCCAGCAGAGAGAGAGGCAGAGCACTGCAATGCCACACATGCTGCTGCACCCCAAAATTACTACTCAGACAAGAAAGGAAACAGGTTAGCATGTTGTTCTTGCAATGCCGAACAATGTGCGGAGAACAGAAGGGACCTATATGCAAAGTCACTCCCGTGTCCCAGTCCCATTAGCTTTCCTGCTCCCCGCCTCCCACATACTGCCTCCAAAGGAAAATGTTTTGCTTTTTACTTTCTGAAGGTCTGGGCTGTGGTTTAGGGAGAGAAGAGCAACAGTTTTATAAATAATGACTCTAAAAAAAATTATGCTTGAATCAAATGAAAAATATGTAAATATTTTCAATATCATTACAAAAAACCAGAATATGTTATTATTTATATATAAAAGCAAGGTTGTTAGATCAACATTGCTTTTCACAGTAGAATGAAAATTGAGTTAAGAACCTGGTGGATTCACATTTTCTTCTTTTTTCCCCTACCTCCTTTTTCCTCCTAGTCTCCACCCATCCTCCTCACTTCTGCTTGTGTATTTAACTCAAAGGCAAAGAGCTATGAAGTCTCCATGAACTGGAAAAAAAAAATAGATTGTTCAGATGCCAAAGTCAAATCACCACCTGAATACTAACTAATTTCTTACTGAAGGTATGAAAGTTTGAGGTTCAGCAGTGTCACAGAATGGTAAATCTCCTGAACTACAAGTTCTCAAGAAGCTACCAAAGGAAAAAATATATATGATCTATATGGGAATAGTTTAAAGAAAAAAAAAAAGCAGCCTTGCTTTCTCTCTGTTGGCTCACATTGGAGCAACCAGACAGCAAACTCTAGAAATATGAAAAGATGTATAGTATATCTTAAAGTGAGTGGGATAATATACCTATATAGGTGCTAAAGAGAAGTGAAAAAAAAATCTGGGTTCTTTCCTCAAAAAATATCTTCAACATTCTTTTCCTGGACAGCAAAGTAATGTTCTTAAGTATGTATTATTCTGACTAGTAATCAGAAAATGACTGAAGTCTGGATGACAGCCTAATTTCTGTTCTGCTTCACACTTTCTGGCCAAGATAACAGGGAATATGGCTGTTGCCATTAGTATCTGTGTTCCTCAACATCTGTATTTCCACTGTTAAGGGCAAAGATTAATCTGATATATAAACAGTACCACTGCCTTAGATACGTGAAGTTGTGCACTTCCACTTCAGTGAAAGAATTTGTGATGTGTATATTTTAACATAATTTAGAAGATCTGCAATTATTTTCTTATGATGCAGAATTTAATCCAGCGTTTTCAAATGTACATGGACCAAGCGCAAATGCTACCTACAATGTATGGGACAAATACTGTCTATTCAGTGTGTGAAAAGGCTAAGCAGTTTTTGGAAATTTGGACAAATTTTAAGGGCATTTTCGACATCCAGTGTTTAAGATGTGTTGAATTTTCACACCAGTTTAAAAAAATCAGTTTCTATTATCATACCAATATGCAAATTATGTAATTCTGTTGATTAAGAAACTGTAAGGCTGGGGTTTTTTTGAGATACTGTCTTCTATTGAAAGAACATCACAAATGAGACCAATATTAGGTTTCATCTACTATCTCTTTTGGACATTCTTGTTTTAGAGCATCTCATTAAGGTTAATTCTTTCTTTGGGGGAAAGGAGAAAGATATGTTCAAATGCTCACAATGATAGAGTTGCTGTCAGGTAGCCATACAATTTTTTTTTACTGACTCATTAAAACATTGTTCTCTGGAAGCTCAGGTGTTGGTTAGGTCAGACAAATGTTCCGGTGGTGGCCAATCTAGCTGAAGAGTCTTTGTCTTTTAACAGCTGGACTTCTTTTCCGATCTGAATTAAAACAAAAAAATACTGAGGAGGATCAAACCCCAGTGTATAACTAAGAGTTTGATGGGAGGTGGCAGGTTTTGTATTTACAAGTATGCATTACCTGCTGCAATACCAGATAAACTGGCTGTGCTGCATTGCAGGGTTCAACCAGCCAGTGCCCCGAGTGGCCTACAGATTTAATAGCAGAAACTAGCCTTTCACATCTAGGTTACGAGTTTGACCTAGGTTGATAATGAAAGCTAGTCTCTCTAAAAGACGTTGACGGTATCAATTCTTAGTAGACAGGACTCTGTATCACCAAGAAATAGTTACAGTCAATAATGATTTATCTTCCATCATGATGGATTAAGCAGAGAGACCAAAGATGCCACCATATGAAGGAGTAGGAAATTCCGTTTATCCCTAGGTCTGGACTCCCCCCAGACAAAAGGGAAGTATAGCAGAAACAGTAGATTTATAGTAGATTTCTGTCTCCTTCCTACACAAGTATCTTTCTTTTCAAATAGTATTCTGATCTTTATTTTTGAAAAACCAAAACCAAAGCAGCGTACCACCTATCTCATGTATTTCGGGTGGTAACTCTGCTGTGTTCCCAGTTTTGGTCATCAGTTGTCAATATTAGGGTTTAGAATTGCAACCCTTCAGGTGGTACATCAAATGTAAATAACAAAGTCTAGCAAATATATTTTGTGTGAATGCAAATCTTCGGAAAAAATCAGAAGATTGGGAACAAAGGCACGCAAGATTACTAAAGGCATTGGGAAAGGTATTACAAGTTAGACTGATAGTAGCCTACTAATTCCACTGATGGTTACGCCCTGGACATAAATTGCTTGGGGAATAAAATGAGAGCTATGACTATAATCTGTACGTTGAGACTAAATTATCCCTTGGTATAAATTTCCTTGAACTGAAGGGACTTACTCTGTTAACCCGTATGACTCTGTTGGCTTTTCCATTAACATCAACAGGCTGTGTGCTGGGAGAGCCATCTCATGTTACCTCTGCTGCCCTTTCCTTCAAAGATCAGAGAAATTTGTCCCAGCATTTAGTCCTCGGCATGTGTGTTATTTTCCAGAGTCTGTGTGCACTTTTCACTACCATTACGCATTCCCATCACTTTGCAGGAATTGCTGATAATTATCCTCTTCATTAATGCGGCTATCAGAGAGAAATTTCTAAACTTGGTGAGCTGCTTAGCTTGTATATTTGATTCTTAGACATTTGTGCAGTGTTTTTGTTGACTGCACTGCAGGCCACCAGTCATAAGAAAACATAGGCTTTTATCTCAGGAAAGCACAGCCTGTCAGATAATCAATTAAAATGCATTTAAATATTAACTAGATTATTTTGCTTATTTCTCACTCGTGTTCAGGAAGTGTTTAATACTGCATAGCTCTCTACAGGAAAGACCCTCAGCTAAATTCATGTCCAAAGTTCCTTCCCTCCATACCACAGGATCTGTTATTCCTGACGCCGTCGTGTTTTGCTGTGTCCATACAGTAAATTGATGTTGCATTTACTTACCAGTTACAGCACTGCTGCTATCGAACTGCATTTGAAACGTTTTTACACACCAATGGCCCCAGTGTGAAAGGTGAAATATAAACCACAAATCTGTCATCGGGATTATTACATTAAGAGGTTGTACGGTCACGTGTTCACAGCTGGAGTGAAACAAAGATAAGGATGTTTGCACTTGCATGTTCCAACTTAGTATTGTAATTGACTACCATAAAATGTATCAGGTTGTGATAGAACAGCCTTGACCCTCTCTGAAATCCTGCTGCCGTTCTGGTATGTTAGCTTTTCTTTGCAGTGCATTAAAATACTGTTAGCAATTTGGTATTTATCATAAAGACTTTTTCAGCAAGAAAGCAGCTTAGAACACCTGATTTAGTGAATGCTTTATGTGTGTAAGAGGCATTTCAAGGGGCGGGACTCGCAGGGATATGACACAGGTCAATTTTTTAATTTAAACAGGAGCACTCTGCCACTTTGGGAGAAGGCAGTGGGCACTGGGGACATGGGGGGGGAGCAGGCTTTGGGGGGCAGCGGTGGCTGCCGGCTCCAGCTCCTCCTTGCTTCTGAGCTGGAGGGAGTGATGTTTCCCAGCGGACCCTACCTACCACCCCGGTTCCTCTGTCATTCACACCAGGGGACCGAAGCCCACCACAGCTCCTGCTGTGTGAGCCCACCTTTTTTCCCAGGTGAGCCGGGCCGTCGGGGCAGGCGGTGCACGTTCCGTCATGCTGACAAGGTGCAGACGGGATGGACGCACGTGTTCGGAAACTGGGATCTGCTCCTGGACCTCCAGGCTGGACAAAGCTGGCCAGAGGATGAGAGAGAGGTGTTACCGAGGAGAAGGAAGGGGTCCCGATTTCTGCTGAGCTCATGACCAGACCCTTCCCTCCCTTGACGCACCGTATGTAAATAAAGCACCGGCTGGCGGCAGCTCAAGGCCTAAAGGCCATCAATGGAAAAAAGAAGGATGTTTTATCAATTCAACTGCTTTTGTTATAACTAAATCAAATATTTTAGTTACAACTAGAGTAGGTGCAACAACTTCAGGTGAAAACGTGATTTTTTGGAAGTGTCTCTGTCGTTGTCGCACAGTATGTATTTGTAAAGATTTACCTCAAAGTCACGACATTATTGTCTGTCAAACGATGTTGCACCGGCCGAGGGTCTGCCGGGTCCCTTTCCTCCCTTGCCCGTTCACCGTTCTCCCCGCGCTCCCATCCCAGCACCCGGTTTGCTCACGCCGTACGTAAGATCCCATTTCTTTCTAATTTTAACCCAGCCCGGCACCTCGGCCCCGGTTTCGTTCGCTCCCTCCGCCGGCAGCTGGCGGGGCTCCCCGTGCTGCCACCTGCACGGCAGGACCCCCCGGCCGGCCCGTG
>VYXH01012164.1:223678-254743 GCA_013397275.1 Burhinus bistriatus | reverse complement strand
TCAGACGAGCCCACCGGCCTGCCCCGGGTGTCAGGCTTGCTGTTACCTGGCGGCTGCGGCCGGCAAAGGTTTTATAATCGGTTTCCTCCGATGGTTTTGAAACACTTGAAATATGTTTTAAAAACGGGGTTGGGTACGGTTCCCTTTGTGGGTGCCGGCCTGGCTCACTGTTTCTGCAGGAGGAGTCTGAGGAAATGTTAACGGACAGGGCGCTGTGCAGGCGTCGGGGATGTCAGGCCTCTGGTTTGTGTCTCTCTTACACACTTCCTGTGTTTTGGGGCATGTTACTTAACTTCCCAATCCCACGGAGAGCGAGCGGTACTACCTGTTTTGCTAGGGTTAAAGCGTAAGTTGCTAACGCTTCTGAGACGTTTGCAGAAGGTGGAATGAAATGTGCTCTAAAAACACAAGGCATTTTTCAGATTCGAATACTGTAGGCATCGAAGTCAGAACGAATTGCCAGACGCTGTGCATCAAGTCTGTTCTGGAGGTAAATACAGATGCCAGAAGCTCTGCTTGTTCCGAGCGTTAGTTGCTGAATATTACTTCAGCTCAGCTTTCCCGAGTGCGTCTGTGTAATCGATACAGGACCTCTCATCTGTGAGCAGAGGCTTGTAGCCCTGTGAAGTGCCGAGCCCACCAGCTAACGGCTCCTTGCTGCTCTGGGGGGAGAGCCTCCAGCAGGGAAAATGAGCTGGCGTGGATCATCAGCTCTCAGAGGGGTCCAGTTTGACTCCCAACTTGCCAGAAAAAGACTTTTATTCGTTTTATCCATTTTCATCCATTTTATTTTTTAATAGCATAGTGGATTGTAGTAGAATTAATGAGTTGAAAAGTTTCACGAGTATTAGAGCTCGTGCTGGGTTGGTGGCCAGAAAAATGGGGAAGGCGTTTTCCCTTATTGATGCTAGTGAGAGGTGAGATTGATTCCCTCATCTTAAGAAGCTACTGCCTTACTTGCTGAAGGAGGCAAAACTCAGCAGTGTACATGTATTTTACACATAACAAGCAGGGCAATTAAATGCTTTGAGTAATGCAAGTCTGGTCTTAACTTTCCTGAGTAAGGAGAAACTCTCAACTTGTTGAGAAAGCTAAATACCTAAAGAGTGGAGTTTAACAAATGCTTTCTTTCAGCAGCAAAATAAAGTTAAAAAGCTTCTTGCTGATTTTTATCACCCTGATCGTGCTGGCACAACTGTACATGGAACTGAATTTCTCAGTTATTTCTGCCATAAAAAGATTCAGATCTCTGTGGAATCATTTCAATAACTGCTTTATATCGTGGCCCTAGAAACAGTAATATCAATACAGCTGAGCTGGGTAAATAAACTGCAGTGCAAGAGAGAGGAGAGGGGAAAGCACTGGCAGGAGGCAAGAATTTTTTAAAAATCAGTTTTCATACCAAGAGGGATGTTTGTGAAACTGCTAGAAGTCACTTGAACTTCAAAAATGTTTTAGCCTGTGTCAGTCATTAGATTTGACTCCAAATGCTAAATTACGTACTGTAGCTTTTCCCCCCTCCTCCCAATATCTTGTATCTCTGTATGAGAGAGAGGGAGAGCAGCAGTCTGGTATCTGAAGCACCTGCCAGCCAGAGAGGTTGGTATGTCACAAGTATGGGTGCATATGTTCACAGTTGGGAAGTGTGGGGGGGTATTCTTGTATTATTTAAAAAGAAACATTTTATACGTTGGAAATACTGAAACACACAGGTCTAAGGCAAAGCTGGCACCAGAATTTTAATTTTCTGATGTGGTTTTGTTCTTTAGTTAGCTAGTTCTTCCTCAAGTCATAAGTAATTACAATTTGTTTACTGTGTAAGTGAACCTACTTCTTCATCTAAACCTGTATGTTTAATAAAGTTCAAGACCAAAAAATTGCTGGTACAGTTAAAATGGAAACTATCCCTGATACAAAAACAAGCCAACCTAAAGTGTAATGCAAAGTCAAAGTGACATAAGTCAGAAAAATACTGAAGTGCTTCTGACTGACTCATGGCTCTAATGTAAGTACATGTTCTAGTGTTTTGTGTTGTTCCTTCAAGACAGTGTAAATCTAAGCTTTAAAAGTAACTTTGTTGTGGAAGCCCATTAGGGAGCATAACCTCACTTATCTTGAGGAGATACCTGGAAAGGTTTTGGTTCCCTATAGTCTTTTGGGAACTACTGTCCCAATTTCCAGAAGGAAAGCCTTCAGTTCTATACTCGATTTCTAGTCTTAAAAGGGGGGTGGAGAACAAGAATCACTGGCAGACCGTCAAGTAGTCTGACACAGACTTGTAAGTTGGAGCCCTCTGGTAAAGAAGGTATTCTGTATCAAGATCGTAATTGAGTGCTTCTCTGCTGGTTAAAATGACATCAACGCCACTTACAAATTCAAGGGTTGGGGTTTTGAAAATCAAGTTTAAGCCATATTGTTCAACTCCTGGCCAGCTTTAATCAAGTAATGAATTTAGTTCTTCAGAAGTTGTCTCAATAGCCTAACTGCTGATGTGAAAAATCTTCTACGTAAGAGTATAATAGTTGCTAAAGCTTTTTTTCCGTATTACAATTCAAGATTAGTAAGAGTAGTTGCACATGCACTCATATAGTACATTTAGGAAATAGGTACTTCTTGGAGGCATAAGGATTTGAAAAGGGTAGGGGCAAGTGAATTTAGCAGAAATTTTCCGCTTCTGCTCACCATTCAGTTGCTGGTGTTGGGAGGCCCAGGATGAGTGCTGGTGTCTGGAGGCACGTAGCTTGGCTTCTACCCCAGGATGAATTCTCAGGACAAGAGATTGTTTGGATGAAAGGTTTTCAGAGTATTACAGGGTTGTTGATAGAGTAAGGAGTGTGTGTGACAGCTGGGAGGAAAGGCTCTGTTCTTGTTGCTAGAGATTATTTACACCAATATTAAATAATTCAAATGGGATTTTCTGTACTTTGTGGCCTGAACTGCTCTTTGGAAGACGAAAAAATGACTTTGAAGGTTGTCAAGTGAGGGCATGAGCTGTTGGATGGTTGATCGTTTTCTAGGCGGCAATGCTGGAATTTATGCCGAATGAATATTAGTTATATATTTAGAAACCTTTAATCTTATAGGACAGGTTTAAGAGGAAGAATAAAATACACAGAATGAAAAGGCACCTCTGACCCTATAATATGAAGTAAGTGGTGGGTTCTCATAAAGTAATGTAGGTACACCAAGAAAAACTGGCATTATTCTTGTTGCAATAACATACGGGGAACCTATCATACTAAGAATTAGAATAGTTTTCCTTTTAAGTTTCTGTTTCTCTGTAGAGTTTACAATTAAACGTGCTACTTATTTGGGAAGTTGAAACAATATAGGCATTTTTTTACTTCATTGCTTTTGTAGTTTTGGGAATGCGTTTTATGTTGAATCTCAATTATGTTTCATTGCATTTGTGTTCAGTGATTGAGCTAACTTTATAGTCTGTGAATGACATCCTATTTAATTGTGAGGACGAGTTAAACTTTAGCTACAAGATGCTTCATATCCAGCGAATATTCTACAGGAGTGTATCTCAAAAGATACATGAAATAATTGTTTTGTTTAGCACAGCACGGGAAAGGTCTTAGCCGAATACTATGTCTGACTTTGGGTCACAGCACCAAGAAATACATGGTCTAGCTGAGGACAGTCTAGAGAAGAATAATTACAGTGATCTGAAGTCTAGAAGGACAGAGCTTTGAGGAAAGACTGAAAAAAACCTGAGGTTGTTTAAAAGAGAAATGGAAATTGTCAAATCTGATGCAAAGAAGAATGCAAATAGCTTGTTCTCCAGGCTTGTGGTGATTACTGCCAGAAATAGTGAGCTTAAATGGTAGCAGATGAAGTGGTTTCACGTTGGTATTACACCTTTTTCTTTATGGCTTGGTGTAGTGAAGCATGAAAACAGTCTTTCTTAACTTATTTATAAAATGTCCATTAATAGATACTGTCACCTCCACAGGCGAACCTATGTCAGGAGTGATGGGGAAAAGTTGATCCAGGTGTAGAAAACACAATGACTTTGATAAACTCTTGTCTTTTTTTCCTTAGGCTTTTTGTGATTTATTTGTGGCAAGGTAGTTCAAACGTTAGAACACAACCTCGAAATACTTGAGTTTAGTGGGGTTATTAAAGAAATTTCTGCTTATGATGTTTTTCCCCAAAGACAGTAGGATTAACAGCTCTGTCCTGTGGTAGCTTGTTGGATTACACAAAGCTTGCTTAAAAGAGTAGTAGCTTTTTCTAAAAAGTTTTTATGTCTCGGGAGGCTTGTTTCTTGTCTCTGTGAATATCCTCAGACTGCTTGGTTACGAAGTGTTTGGTGCTGAGTTTTTTGTTAATTTATGTTGTTACTTAAGCCACTAATGCTATTCCCATTTGTATTTTGTTGTAGTTGTTAAACTCAAAGACCTCTTATTTTTAAAGCTGTTCTAATAATATCCTTCTTGACACTTGTTTAGCCAGGAAAGGCAATTCTTTTGTAGCATGCATACTGTAGACCAAATGAGGTTTGTTGGGGGTTTTTTTGTTGTTTTTTGGGGGGTTTTGTGGTTTTTTGTTTTGTTTTGGTGTTGGTTTTTTTTAATACAGATCTTTTGATGTTAACTATTTTTTTAAAACAAACTGGAAAAAAACAGTTTTCCTTAAAGCTCCAGTATTTCACTTTGTTTTGTTATTTTGTAACAAATCTGTAGTTCAGTTTTATTAGTTACTATTTCTATAGAAAATTTGAATGCATGAAACATTTTGGAGGGAATTTCAATTAGAAGGAAATATAATTTTATTTTTACTTGCAAGGGAAACAAAGGGTTTCAAATGATCATGAAATCGCTAATTCTCTTCCAATCCAGCTGTACGTAGAAGCTGCTTCAGGTTTAAGAGTTTTTTTGGAGACTTTGCCAAGTGTAAGTTTTATTTTCAGTTTGAACAAGTCACTTTTGAAGGGCGGTGTGATGTACAGTACAGTAGAAATGCTCTGTCATAACCATAGTCCCTAAGGGTTGATGCTGCTGCCTATCACTGCAGTTGGACTGAACTCCGTCAAACGGTGCTCTGCCACCCAGAGGGGAGGTTTTGCTGGTGCCTGTTCCTGCCTTGGGCTGCCCAGCCGCATCAGCTGCCTCCTGCCAACTTGGTACCACGTAGGTCTTTTGCAAAGTTCGTTCAACTTGCTAACACTGAAGAAAATTGGCATCGTTTTTGCTGGGGTAGTTTTCTGCAAGCTTAATGAACCGAGTCTCCTCAATGTGACACCCAGTGAGCTCCAAAACTCCTGCGAGGTAGGAGACAAAAGGAAAGTGGTTAGGGGGAGTAGTGGTAGTATGGTGGGTTTCCCCTCCCCCCGCCCTTTCTTTTTTTTTTTTTTGTCTCCAAGATCCTCTTTGTCCCATGAAACTGCACTGGCCTTCATTTTTTATATTTGAATGAGAAGTCTTGTTCAGCTGAGGCTTCCTTAGCTGGACTTGCCGGGTTTAAATCCTGACACGTTAGATCTTTATGGTCTTGAGCTTCCTGTGCTAGGTTGTAACAATCTTACTTGGTCTCTCTGGATTGCTTCTGAGCGTACCTTTCACAGAAATATGATTACATGCCGTAGTTTTGCCAGTGTGCCAGGGGCGTGAAGGTCCTCTAAGAGGTTCCTTGTATAGTAAGTATGCTGCTCCAACAGCTTTGACCACGTGAGAGTTCTAGGTACAGTATTTAGTTTTTGGAGGTGTGAGGTGGTTTTCGTCGTTTTCAACTGTTCACACATCTGTGTGTGTGAATACAGCTACTATCTCATAGCTAGTGCAGGATACAAAAGCCAGTATGCAATATACATGTTTCTTTGCTTCAGCTTTTTTATTCCAGTTGCTCTTGAGGTTTTTTGGGCGTACAATGGAATCCTCCTAATCTTCCCTCCTGCGCACAGCTTCTTTCCAAAACAATGAAATACGTATTAATGCAACTGATTTCCTCTTCTGTGGCCAGCGCTAAAGTTAAACAAGACTGCTTCATGCAGAATTACATGCCTTTTCTTCTTTTTTTTCCTGTTTAGACCCCTTGCTGCAAGTGTTTGACTTGTTACTCGACCATTTTAGCATTTGTGTGTTTGAAGGAGTGGCAACAGTGCCTGCCTTTATTCTGTTTCCGATGACATTTTATGAATTTGGACCCTCGCAATAAAGGGTGAAACAGGCAAAGGTCTTATTTTTAACCATTCCTATTGTCCAAACGTGCTGTCAGTTCAGGCAGGAGTTTTCAGGGAGCAATGTGCCCAGCTATCATCCCATCGTGACATTCCCAATGTGAACATGAAAGATCAGAAAACAGTACCTGTGCTCTTTTCAAAATGGAGCTTGTTGTACAGTGCAGCTATAGTGCTCGGTATCGAATAAATTCTCCGCACTGTCGATATTGAATTCAAGAGATCATAGGAATGTGTTTGGGCACTGAAGGTAGCTTTTATTTTTCTAAGGTTCTAATCAAGTGAAATATTTTTGTGGGCTCTCCCAGTACACCTGCACAAAATGTAGTATGGAGAGGCAATTCAATTTCTACACAAAGGCTACCAACTTTCTTTGAAATCTTTCTTCTAGGAGGCAAGCAAGGAAGGTTGTTAATGGACAAAATGTACTTACTGTTTAAAAATGTGTTGCATAACTAAGTGACTAGGAATTTTTTTTTGCCACAAAAAGGAGGATACCAGCTCTAATGTCTTCATCTGTTACGTAGGGAGGCCCCTGAAACAGTATAGTCATTAGTAAAGCTGTTGTTAAATGCACTGATAAGTGGTAAATACTTTTCAAATGCAGTTGCATTATGTTCAGTCAACTTTTTCTGACACTTGGAGCACAGACTTGGTAACTTTTAATTTTCTGATTTTTTTTTTTTACTTTTTCAGCTGAAGGGATTGTTTTGAGGGTAGGCATTGCTGAAGTCTGAGTAGATGTCTCTAGTACTAGTTATTCACTAGTGATGTTTGAAAAGCACTATAAAATCGACATGGCATAAAATACATCATTATGACTTCTAAGAAGTTGGTAGCATCCAGTTATTTGAAACTAGGTAGTTGTATATTGGTGCCTCAATCTTTCAACTGTTTTTGTAAATTTAGTCATTAGATCTTAATAGGTCAAATATTCTCTCTAATTGGTTGTAAGTAATGTAGATTTAAATGTGAGTCCAGCATCATCTAAGATAGCTGACTAAGGATTTTTTTAAGCATTCTCATAGTTTTGCTACAAGTTGTAAATGCTAATAAAGTCTCTTGGGACGTTTTTAAGCTTATGTACGTTGTTGAAAATTAATGTAACTTTTTCCAGTCTCTCAATTCAGTAGTTACAGGTTATAAGTCTTGCAGCAGGTTTTGTGTACTAAATACTTCTCTGATTTGATCAGCTGAAGTTTGACTGAGTCAAATGAAAATATCTTTTTCAGCAGGGTTGGGGGGCTTGGGGGTTTTTGTTTTCTTTTTCTTTTTTTTTTTTTTTTTTCTTCTGTTTTCTAAACTAGGTGGTTGTTTTAACATCCTTCTGTGGTAGCTGTTGTATCTTGGTTTGCATTTTATTTTTTTTTTTTTAAACTCTTCTAATGCTACAATGGGTGGCAAGGAGCCAATTCTGCCTTTTAAATTATTTCATTTTTCGTGTTGGTACTAAGGTACTAAGGCAGCATGATCTGCTGAGTAGAACATAGAATACCGTTTAGGAGAATGTGATTTCTGTGGCAGTTTCTATTTGTGACTGTTTTCTGCGATTGGGAGCAAATTACTTGTGTTTTACAATTGGAAAAAAAAACACAAACCAAGCCAAGTACATTTGCTCTGTTTCAGATTTTGAGACCTGTTTGTGATAAAAATGGGATACCTTAGTTACTTCATTGGATCACAGATATTTCTGAACAGAATATATTTATACTTGACTAACAATTCCATCTGTCTCTTACATTTTCTAACTGGCTGGTAGAAAACACATGCACAGCGTAGTAGTAGTTTAGTGGTGGAATATTGCAGAGTGTATAACAAACTATTTTATGGATTGATAACATGAACTTTTAAATAGGTGCTGATTATCTTTTCTGGATAGCCTAATTGTGTGCTCTGGCAAGGAGAGAGCAGAGTAAGTTCTGCAGTTCAGCCGAGACTGAGTTTATTTGTTTTGTCATTTTAATTAACGTGACCCAAGCTGTGTGAGAGCTCTGCTCAACTAGCATTTGCTTCTTATAGGCAATTATTGTAATTAGCTGGTTGGCTGCTTGCTTTCCATCACAAATATGACTTCTCTTCAGCTTAAGGTGTGTGCAGAAGTGGTCTAGTGTATACATGATAGTCTTTTTTTAAATTTCACTGCTGTATGGATTTAAAGTGTTGAGAGTCTGTGGCAGTTACCTCTCCAAAGCAAAATTGCGTTCTTAAATAAATTAGGAAATCTGGATAGGTTTTTTTCTCCTTTTTTTTTTTTTAAACCTGTGACGCTCTAGGGAGTTGTCAAATTCCTAAGTGTAAATACAGTGAATTGTACGAGAATTTGATACGTGCATGATCCTCATGACTACTGAGTTAGTACCAAAGTGAGTAAGAGACTAGCAGTAATGCAACACAAAAGCCTTAAGGAATGTGGAATTAAAGATTTAGTTAGATCAAAGAAAGCCGTGCAACTGGTGGTTAATGATTTAAATGAAGGATACAGACACCTCTTATTTTTCACACTCTGCTGTTCGACTGTGGTAGAAAACATGTTCACTTTCCTTTTTATAGTGCCTGGGGGCAAATTCTACTAAGCGGCAAAAACGGCAGGTGATGGAAAAAGTGGGGAAATGAAAGAGAATTGAAACTTAAACATGAAGGCTGCTGCTTCTTCATGCTAGTCTGAATCCATCTAACTGTGGGCTGTAGAGAGGAAAGGTGACTTTTTACACCAGCTCAGGTGGTCACTGGGTGCTTTGCCAAGCTGTTTCAGCACACTAGACTGGCAGAAAATGAACCTTGACAAAGAGCACAATTTTCTGCTTGTTTAGCATACTGAAATGGTTCAGCCAAAGGTTTAAGTTCTGCAGAAAGAGTAAAGAAGGGAGCAGGGGTAAATAACCAGGGAAAATACGATAATTGCACCCACTTTTTAGGTTGGTGTAAGCTGCAAAGCAACCACTGCCAAAGACTGTTGGTGACTTTGTTCTTATAGAGAAACTGCTTGGTTATGTTACAAGGGGAGACTTTATTGAGCTTTATCCTTTGTAATTTATCATTGTATTTAAAAAATATTTTTAAACATTTATAAGAAGTAGGGAACATTTGGAATCTGAATTCCTTTTATTAGAGAGGAGGCAACTTAAAAGGCAAAGGCCTGACAGACTGAAAGGCTATTTATTTTGCTTTAAGAGTAGGGCTGAATGATGAGCAATTCAATTTGTTTTTAGAATTAAACAAAAGAAAAGATATAAATTACCCTCAGTTGCAACTGGTGATTTGCAAATAAATGCGAGGTGCAAGAATATTAAGTAAAAACTAAGTGCGGTGGAAGTCCTCTGGTAAAGAAAGCAAGTTTTTTATTTAATGTGTTTGTCTTAGAATTGCAGTTAGTCTGTCACTGATTTTTTTTCAATACAGTTTTTGCTGCTAACTCCTCAACAATGATACTCTGATACTTGAACATTAACTTGGTCTGATGTTTCCTAGGGGTGTTTTTGGAGTAGGGAGGGAGTTGTTGGGTGTTTGGGTTTTTTTTTTTTTTTTTTCTTAACAGGAACAGTGTCACAACACACAGTTGAAAACCTGCATTGCTGTTTATGGGGGGTTAAGAATTGGCCTTTCCTCCTAAAAAAAAAAAAATAAAAAAAAAATCTGTTAAATGGAAAAAAAATTCATCTCGAAGCTTTTTTAATATTTTGCTAATTGCTGTGCTTACAGCAGATGCCTGCTGATTACATTACTGTATTAGCTGACCTAGTTATGATCCTAGTGATCAGACAGGGTGGTACAAAAAATGTTCCTCCTCTTGATGATTTTCCTTCTTGAACCTACTATTATACATCTTCACCAAGGCCATTCTTCATCAGTCTAGAAAGATACATTCATAGACTCTTGTGGAAAAAGAGATACTGGATCATTTTTCTCTTTCCTACAGTAACTTCTGTAGATATTGTTGTCTGTAACTTACTTACTAATCTGTGATTGTAAATTTTACCGGATTCATTCTGAACTGTCTAGCTAGCCAACAATGAAAATACACTGTCAAAGTTTGTATGTCAGACATTGTAAAGGAGCTGTGATAAAAATGATTCACCAATACTAATAAAAAGTTGGGGAAGATAAACTAGAAATTGTAGCCTTGATGTTGATGTTCGTGTCACTTGTGTAAACTCTTACGTGAAACCCATTGCAAATTTGTTTTCAATTCAGTAAAGTTTTTCAGCTGTTATTTTTCGTACTTGTTTAATAGAAAGTGTAACTGCACTGTTGAAAATGTGGTAAGCATGAGGAGCCAGCAGAGTAGGAAAAATGCAAAAATTAACACAGTGGATGTGTGAGTTGAGAGAAGCTTCTACCGAGAGATGGACAAGAGCTAGAGCCTGAAGTATAGGAAGCAGGAAAGGACTGTCCTTCCTACTGTATGTGCATTTTCCAGTGGATGACTGCAGAAAATGAAAAGCAAGCTTGGTAAGAGGCAAGAAAAGGACTAGCACCATTCAAGGTTGATGAGAGGGGGAAAGTATCTCAGGAAAAGCTATCAAAATGTGAGGAAGAGTGATTTTCAGCAAAGAAACTGGGAAAATACAAACTCTGTATCTTGACATGCAAATGCTGAGGTGGGGTGCTGAGTTATTAACCCCGTTCATATGTCCTCTTGCCTCTCTTTCACTCTAACACTTCACTTTCAAGTTAGTTAAGACATTAGTCCAGCCAGGAACCATCTCATACGTGATAGCATTCTAAAGCATTTTCTGACAAAGTGGATCCTAGCTCACTGGAGCAAACAATTGAATTGATTCTGTAAGAAAGAAGCCTGAAGGGACTGATTAGAATAGTATTGGATAGGTATTGATGATTTTGTCTTCCTTATAAAACAGTTTCCAAATCAAATGCTTAATTATAATTTTTTTTTAAATTACCTAGTTAGTTTTATCAAAGTATTCTCCATCATCACCAAGTGTAATAATTCAAATGCAGGACATACTGTGTCTGGACAAATAGTGGCTTTTTTTCTTTACAGAATAGATTTGAACTCTCAGATGTCTTCTACCAAATGTGAATCATAGAGCTTAGAGTTGGGATGTGCTGCAAGATTTGAGTATTGATGCCAGGTCTCAGGCGCTGTGTATACAAGTAGCAAAGGATGCGAAAATAACTTTGTGGCTTATAGCTTCGCATTTGTGGAGCCGTAGTCTTCTGTGAATAGAATGGATTTAGGTTTCTACTGTATCTAACTTGCCTCTGAATTGAAGTAGGTCATCATCTTTATTACACTGCAAGGGAGTGCTTCCTTGCAAAATTAATGCACAATTATCCACGATAGGCAGATACAAGTTGATATATTCCAGTATATCTGGAATATTTCCAGTCTTCTGGCTGCCTGTGTCTGTGGTAGCCTGCGTCAGCTTCCTCGTGTCAGCAGCGCTAAAAGGAGAATCAAATCTAATATCTTGTGATAGAGAATAACCTTAACCTAATGCTACCAGATAAGAGACAAAAATTTATTTGAGGCTTTTTTTGGAAAAATTATGAGGTTATCCAAGCTCCAAAGGATTCATTAGTTTTTCATGGAACTACAATGAAACAGTGTGTCTCAAATAACCATGCTGCTTCCTGTGGGAAGGGACTGGCCTTGCATGTGGACAGTGTTAGGTGCACTGCAGATTTACTTCAGAATACATTAGGCTTTCTAGCAACTGTCTCTTAGACTGGCATTGATTTTTGCATTTCTGCAAGATACTTGGCAGTCGTGGTTTTATGGTTTCCTATAGGTGTGGAGTTTCATAAGTGTAGTGGAGTGCTCATAAGACTAACAAAAAATGTCTGTTCTTTCCTAATGACCAGCAGGCTTCTGCAGTTTTCTTTTACTTCTAGAGAAGGTGTGGATAAAGGGATTACTGTGAGATCTTGAGGAAGGAATGGTATTAGTGTGTATGTGTTTAGCTTGAAAAACTTGGTTTTATTCTTTTGTCTAGGAACAAGCTCTTTGATCCAGAACTGATTGCTAAAAGGATTCGCTATTTCATGGTTTTGCTGGCTCTGTTGTTAGGTGGTTCTTTGCTGTGGTCCTGGAATGTACGTGCTTATGGGGAATGAGGCACTTAATAAAATCCTAGTCAGTTTTTGTACACTTAGGTTTTATTTGGACAGTTGAAAGAAACCTGTATGTCTGTGAGTGCTACTGAACTCAAGAGATTTAATTCTTAAGAACCTAGTGTTTCAGTTTGTTTCCACAGAGGTTCTTGGCTCAAAGTCTGTAAGGCTGGGCTGGTGCATGTGATATGGACTTAGCTGAGATAACTTACCTGAACAAGCAAGTTTTGAGAGAAGAGACAGGCTGAAGTTGCTGACTCTGCTGGCTGTGTAAATGCAAGAAGTATGGTGGGGTTTTTGTGAGGCAGAAGCTGTGAGTACTGTGGTGTGTAGAAGCAAATGTTTTCGAGTCGCATGAGGTCACTTGCACAGAGCACTAGTTCTGAATTCCAGTTAGGAAAAAGCTTGAGTTCCTTCAATTGAATTGAAGTAGCCATAGATCCTGTGTAGTAGAATGCAATATACTTACACAGGGGTTGATTCTGAAGGAGCTGTCTAGTTAAGAGATGCTCTGGACCACAAAAAAACTGTGCATAAGCATATTCACTAATATGGGAAACCAGAAGGTAGGTTTTTATAAGTAAAAATAAGTAGAATTTGCCACTTTAAGGGAAATTGTGAAGCTTGGAAGTTGGCCATGGCGTATGTGCTCTTGTGCCTGCTTGATTAGGGGTAGAATATGCTAGTCAATACTAGATTTGTGAAAGTTTTTTCAGCTTGTCAGAAGACTTTTGATGAATATGGCACACAAAATAGGTTTTCCATTTCTGTGAGCAAAAAGTAATGATTTGTTGCTATGGTTGACTTTGATAAATTTCCCTCTGCCTTCAGCGTACTTTTAACTGTGTGCATAGCCTTTCAAAGATGATAGAAATCCATATTAAGTTTGCCTGTAAGATTCACTTGTGGAATGGTGCTTGCTTTAGTGCACAGATGTATGGTAGGTAATTCAGGGCACTGGTTTCAGCTCCTCTGAGCAATGTTGTCTTCCACTAGACCTTACTTTAGTTTCTTCAGGTGAAGACATTTTTTACCATAGCCTGGCAGCTGGCAGTAAGTTTCAAAATTGTTTATTTTCTTCATTAGTCAGTTTTTGCTCTTGTCATGATATTAACTTAGCAGGAGGATTTCTGTCCTCATTAGAGGCTGTTTGATTCTCTTGCCAACATCTCCTAAATAACATACTTCCATTGTGCGTATTGCTGTTACTGGGTTATATTTGTTATTCTATATCTGTACTGTTAGAGAAGAGAGAAGCAAGATAGTGGTTATGGCACAAAATAGAAAATAACATCTGAGCAAGGAAATTATTCATTATCAAACTTCAAAAAAAAAAGTATTTAGAAACACATCTGTTCATTCTACTCGGCACTGGTGAGGCTGCGTCCAGTTCTGGGTTCCCCAGTAAAAGAGAGACACGGCCATACTGGAGACAGTCCAGTGAAGGGCCATGAAGATGATTAAGGGTCGGTGAAAGGAAAATGGAGCCCGGCTCTTTTCAAGGGTGCCTAGTGACAGGACCAGAGGCTATGGGCACAAACTGAAACACAGGAGATTCCCTCTGAACTTCAGGAAGCACCATGCAAATAGAAGTCTAGGTTTTGTGAATGTTGTTTACACAGATTACTTATGGTTTGATAGAAGAACTCCCTCACTAAACTTTGTAGTGCTGTAGAAATTGGGTTGCAAAGTCTTGCAAGGAAATACTTAATATGGTTTTGATAAACATGAAAAATAAACTGTTCTTAAAAGTTGTTTATTCGATGGTTCCTAAATTTTAAAACCAAATTTGATTTTTCTGTTTATCTCTGAACCAAGCTGTATCTTACTGACAGTGGATGAACGGGATAGCTTTGTGCTCTCTTCTGCTGATACTTAAAATACTTTTATTATGGACTTCTGTTATTCAATATCAAGGAAACGTAATTTGTTTGGTTTAGGACAGATTCTCTAGGCTCGTTTTGATGATAAAAGATTTTTATTTTCTGTTTTAGGTGTGGAATATCAAACAGATGATTAAATTAACACAAGAACATATAGAGGCACTGCTAGACAAATTTGGAGGAGAGCATAACCCACCATCGATATATTTAGAGGTAAGTTTACATTCAAATGAATGTGGTTAGGTTAATGGTTTGTTATCTTAATTTTATATGAAGCATCTTATGTTAAAACTGAGAATACCTGCAGTGAAAGAGACTATTCTCCTTGTGTATTAGAAACTTAACTGTTGCCTTGGAGACAGAAAGGAACTGTATGGGATTCCTGATATGCATCAGTAAAGGAAGATCAGTGGCATGGTCTAATAGTTATGTTTGTGCAATTGAAATGTAAAGCATCCTTTTTAGGTGTGAGGGGCGGGGGAAGTTTGTGTGTGTATAGTAGAAAAAGGCATGCTGTGTTGTTACAAGCAAATATATACATATACATGAAAACATCTTGCAAGACTAACATTGCCTTTAAAGCAGTTGACTTCTTTTTTTTTTTTTTCCTCTCTGAAAAATAACCAAGTAGCATCCAAAAAATGCTATTAGTAGAAGGGAACTTCTTACAGTAATACATAAAATTGTAGGATGGGGTAGTATTTTTAAGCTGTGTTTAATTTGTAGGCTAACTACAAATTAAATTTCTGTATTCTTTCATCACCCCAGATTCATAAAGTTGCATTGACGTAGGACCATTAAGAGCATAAAAAAAGACTGCATGCATAAGTTGCATCTAGTAGGAATTGAATGGGTATCACTTGCTCCAGACTGCCCTTTTCTTGGTTCTCTCAAGTATTGAAATAACTAGAGGTCAACTAGATTTCTTTTAATTGTAATTGCTGCCTAAAGGCACTGGGTAATTAAAAATAAAGATCTTATTATTTGAGATACCTCTAGCTTTTATCTTAATATGTCAGAGCAGGGCACTAGCTTGATTATACAAATGTTGACAAAACGTCCTTAACAGTTACGGTCAGCTGAGGCCCTCTATAGTTGCTTTACTTATTTTTAATGTGAAATGGGAGTATTTAATGAGTACTGATCACTATTTTAACCCCTCAATGGTATATAAACACATCTGTTTTCACATGAACCAGTTCATTCCATGTGTCTGAATTTAATATTGCCACGTGTATGTTGGTTTCATTAGATTGTGTATCAAATTGCAATAATAATGAGCTTAATCTCTTCTAAGTCTGTATTTCAGGTAGTGAAATCCTAGTTCATTGTAGCCATTTTTCACTTACTTGTATCGAAATTAAAACCAAGATCCCTGCGCTGGAAGCTTATAGATTATTCTCTAGTTCATTGGTAGGGAAGAGGGCATTTAGTTGTAAATGTGTACTAGGAAATGATGATGATAGTGTAAAGAGTATGGTGAGTCTGAAAGAGTTGGTGGCTACAAACTGTGAAGCTTAAAGTAGATTTGCAAGTTCGATGGTTCCACGTGCTGCTGAGATGAAACTGCAACTCTGGCTCATCAACATGGTAGGGAAGTGCTGCAAGACAGAGCAGGGTGTTCCTCTGCTGCAGTGAGTTCTGCTGGATCACGAAGCCAGCCTCATGACGAGTAGTGCTGGTACCGACTAGGGAGCAGTAAGCCATTGGGAGGAAGATGGGAGTGACTAGGATTCTGCTTTTTCAGTTGAATTATGCCATGAGAGAGTGAGTCCTGTGGAAAGAGCCCACTATCACTGAAATGAAAAGCCTTGCTTTTCCCAGCTCTTCGCTATGTGATTCCTCCGCTACCTTTGTTCAGGTACTTGCAGTACTAGTAATGGCTAAGATACTTCCAGTCACTAACCTGGAAGGGAAAATATTCTGGTTTTGTTGGATTAGTTTGCCATCCAGTTAGTAGATTGAACTTGGTCATGGTGAACTCTAGAGAGGCCCAAAGCTGTGGTTAAGGTTAGGGAAGGGGAAGAGCTTGCAGTTGTGAGCCAAGAACCTAGAAAATGGGGTGAGAGAGGAGAGAAACTTTCTCTTTGTATGATCATTAGCTTAGATGAGATCGTCCTCAAATGGATTGATTAAAGTGAAGAGGATTAAATGCTGCAAACCTGTCGTTTGTTTAGTGTGTAGATTTCCTGTGGAGAACTAAAGTGGGAGGGAAAGAAAATGAAGAAATACAGTACAGAGTACCTGATACAGTCATAAGCAAGATTACTGTCTACCCTTGACTGTTCATTTCAACACAGCAGCAGTTGTCTGGTGCATCCTTTTTGTGGATTTCCCACTTTTTTTGGCTGCTTTTGGCTCGGTCAAGAACAGGGGTTGCTTTCTGTTGTCAGAATTTGCTTTGTGGCAATTTACCTGGATCTAATCTGTGAGTGCTAGAGCTAATGTTTTGACTTTCTGTATTCCTCCACCTGTCAGAAAAAGGGGAAGAACAACCCTGGTTGCAGCATGAAAGGACAAAGCTATATGTAAAAAGCTCTGAATGTAGGGTGATGAAGTGTGGAAGGAACACATTTGCTTCTAGGAAATGTGGAACTAAGAAAATAGAGTAGTTTTGATATGAATAAGAACAGGGGAGTATGTAGAATACATGTGGGTAGCTTAAGTGGTTCAATAGATAACTCATCCTTCTAACATGCATTAGAAATAGCAAACTCCCTATGTACAGAGCTGCTGTGCTGTATTGGGCCTTTTGCTCAGTTCTGTACCTGTCATCATCGCTGACTTCTATGCATTGACCCCTCTTTCCCCCCAAACTTTCACACCTGGCCTTTTGTCTAGGTCTTCACGCTATGGTCTGTGTACTATCTCCAAAGTATTTGAACAGGAAGGTAATGTAATTTATATTCTGGCTACCCTCTTCTGACTTCTATATTTTGATCATTTTGCTGAAGTCTCATTTCTGCCTGTAAAGTGCAATATTGCCCTGCTTTTACCCAGAATCTGTATGGGTAATTTTGGTAGTCGGTTACTTGAATTGCATCACCCTTCCTTTTGTTTCTTTCCACTACTCTCATCTCTACATCTTCCATAAAATGTGAGTGACTCTTAAGGACTTCTGTAGATTGTGCCTGTTGATCATCTCTTGAATGCTATCAGCAAGCATGTTGTCTGCTTCTCTTTGCAAAAGTTGGAATTAGCCAAAGGTAATTGCTAGATAAGTACCTGCCTTTCACTGTTGTAAACATCTAGTTGGTTATTGTAATGCTTTCTGCAAAACCGTGCCTTTTTGTATACCTATGAAAAACTTGACAGCTATCCATCCATCTTCTGATGTGTAGAGTTTCAGTACGATGGGATTTACTCAGTTCTTTTGTACTCCTGTCTGGCTTTATATCCTTTGTTTCTTACCCATCTTACTCTAACTGCTCACGTTCACAGAACTTCCAGCACCCCTTGTGCTGGCTCCTGGCCTGTGCTGGAGCTGCCTCTGTAGACCTGTCAAGTAAAGTTGTGGTTGAATGTGGTGACAAAATTACATTTCAGTTAAAAGTGTAAAGGAAGGGGCTGGGGGAGCAGAAGCACGCAAAGGAAAGCTGAAGAATTGAACAAGAAAATTAATTCTGAAAATTGAACAGTCTTAGGAGGTAGTAAAATTATTTGTTCATTGAATATAAAATATACACCTCATTTAAAAATAAAAAGGATTTATGCCTTAGTTACAATTGGTCAAGAAAATAGAAACTAACAAGCTTTTGTTTTTGTGCTCACCTGAGAGTAAGAAGACAAAATGGTGTTTGGTTTTTTTTTTTGTGACACACTTTTTTTTAATTCTGGGGGGATTCAATGCATTTTACATGAAAAGAACTTCAGAACTGACAGGTATTGTTGCAGCCATCATTTCAGGATTCATCAGCTGACTACGAAAGAGGAATGGATTTCTTGAAATACCAAAAGTGATTGACATGTGCTGTGTTGAATTCAGCATATATTTAATTATTCCTGTGAGAGGGGGTACTCGGATTCAGGGGTATGGATCACTCCTCAGTGACGGCCTTAAAAAGGTGGCTGCAGAACACAGGGAATAGCACCTGCAAGCCTGCCCAGGCTGCTTTGTGTGCCTAGGAGTGGAAAACTAGCATGAAGCTGGAGGGGAGCGGGTAGCTTGTCTCTCTCCTCTCCAGGCGGGAAAGTAGGGCCTGAGGGAAGAGACCAAAGCTGGAGAGAGACTTCTGAGTGTATGTATAAGTTACAGGGTTAGGAAACAAATAGAACAGAAGAAAGAAAAGAATGTTTTTCATTAACCACACAATTTTCTTCTAATTGTTATAATTAGTAATAGCTTCAGGAATCTTATCGATGTTGCCTGATATGATTACAAGGAAAGCTTTTCTGTTTGTTCTGGCAGGAAGAAATAATAAATGTAGTAAGCAATGGCTGTATTAAAATCTAAAAATGACTTATAGCTAAAATTCTTTCTTAGGTAATCCTAGTTCTTAACTTCTTCCATCCCCTTTGTGTAAGCATGTATCTCAGATCTAACAGACTCCTGAAAATCACTGTCAAATATTTGAAATAACTGGTTGACTAAGTAGATGTGGAAATATCACTAACAGCATTTTTCTTTTCTTCTGGAAAAGAGGCTGCAGGAGCTCCTTGGTAGGTTTTACCACACTTTTTGGAAGCACTCTGTATCACAGCAGCTGAAAACATCAATGATTTTTGTCTTCCCACATAATTTCTTAGTGCATTACATCTGTCCTTGAAGTGCTGTTTCCCAAAATACACAGTTCATGATTCACTGTGGAAAAACCCTTTTCTTAAGGGTTTGTCTAAGCATTGTAAATATTGGAAATCTTTACTGCAAAGAAGCCTAATATTATAATATTATAATACTGGGAAAAGCTGGGATTCAGTTAGCAAAAATAGTTAAAATATGCAGTTGCATATTCTTCTATAATGGCCATCAAAACTAATTTTATTTTTTTTTTGTCTCTACCAACAAAGTACCAATGAAAAGGATAACCTAAGTTAGGGAAAGGAGAATAAAGATCTGTGCATTTCAATTTAGCCTTGACAACAAATGCAGTTTACAAATTGAAATGAGTTGTACAGATCCAGACTGGCCAAAAGCAGTCAGCTCAAACTTAGAAGGAGAGGTCGTGCTTAAATGACTTAATCAGATTTGTTAGCCTTTGTAGACTCTTAATGACTGTTCAGGGAGGCCTTACCTATTTAAATTTCCAAAATGCATTGTGTGTCCTTCTTGCCTCGTAGTTATGTGTACGGTGTTATCTGTGAACACTTCATCTGTGAGAACTTACTTGAACGGTATTAGCCCATTCGCTTGTAAATAGTTGGTGTGGTATGAAGTTGCATCCTGGACCTGTTACTTCAGTTACTGTTACTTCAGTTAACAGTACAAGAGTAAGCTGCCTGGTTTTTTTTATTCAGACTCCACACAAAATAAAACAGTATACAAATGCATGGACAGAATGATAGCAGTATCAAAATAAGTTTTAAAACTCAGTCAGCTTTCTAATATTGTCGCAAAGGCATCATCCTCTTTCATACTCCTACTCTTGGAAGCAATTTAAAATGAGAGTTGGGGAGGACAGAGGACTGTTTGTCCCCAACTACTGTAATTTGGTTTTTTCCCTAGATTTCTTTTCCTAGGCTATTAAATGTATTTTATTCAGAGGCCTTGATTTCGCCATTTTTAAGAGTTCGGCTCTTGAATTTCAGGAGAGTATTTCATTTCTTATTCCCATATATCTCAAGAATCCGTGCAGGAGGTCGAATCAATTAAAGAAGATTACCTCTTTGCTGATCTAAAGTGTGCTTATTGGAACAGCAGGCAGATACAGTCTGAAATGGATCTTAGTGCTGAATCTCAGGTTGTTTCAGACTGTTTGTGGTGTTCCAGGAAAATGCTAACTCTGGGTACAGGCACTGGGAAATGTGGCAGATCGCTAGGGAAATTCAGATTAATTTTTACCAGGCTCCTAACAGATGATGATCAAATATGTTGGACCAAAACTGGAGTGTCTAAAGTTAGACTAAGTACAGATTTAGGAGTCTTACTAAATGAAGAAATCCTGACGTACATTACTGTCTATCTTCAGCTCCCATTTAACTTAGCAGGATTTGCATTCGATCAACAGCCTACAAGGTCAGACATCTTTTAAATAGAAACACAATCTCAGTTTCAAAGACCAGGAAGCTGTCGTTTAGGCTTTTGAGAGTCTTGTGATGTGTGGATATTATCTAAAATTGATTGAGGAAGGGAGAGAGCGTGGTAAAACCAGTTGGTCTGCTTGAGTTTAGACTGACTTTCTAACCAGATGTGGTAGGGGGCAGGGGAAAGGAGAAACCATATTTTGCTACTTGGTTTTGTCCCAGATCAATTTTAAAAAAAAATATTTAACTTGTTGTTTTTTGTTTCCTTAGATGTTACTACTAGAATGTATAGCCTGGTTATGGCCCAAGAAAGCAAATTTCAAATATAGTATAAATAATATGCAACAAAAAAATACGCTTATTTTTGAGAAAATCCCATGTCATCATCTTGTCACTAGAACCCTTTTGGCACATCTGTGTAACATCATGCAAATTCTGTTGACTTCTGAGGTCAGTTTTTATATTGTCAATAGGTTGCAACATTTAAGTAGTAACTTTAACTCTTCTGCTTCTGAGTGAGCAGCAGTTCTATTATGGTATGTATATACATTGTATTTAAACGTGCCAACTTCCAGTGCTGTAGATGGACTAGGCAGCTTACAAGGCCTTTACATATTTTGCTTAGCTGAAGCACCAAGAGTATTCTCAGATGTATGAGACTATGATATGATATGTGTTTATGCTAATATGCAATATAATTAAAATTAACTTTTTGTTCTATTTTAGTCATGTGTAGATTGACAAGATATGCCAATTTGAATCTCACAGTCAGCTTTTCAGATACATATTTCCCTTTAACTTTGTGAAATAGTGTAAGTTCACACTAAATTGGGAGCCCTGTAGTGATACAGCAAACAAATACATTTGGTGAGGATAATGTATGTTATTAAAGACAGTCTATTTTTGGCAACTAATAAACAAACTGGAGGAGTTGAAGAACAGAAGCCTCATGACAAGAAGCAGCACAACAACAAAGACAAACGTGATATCTCGCACCTGGGATAAGGTGGTTGCCCATCGGTACGAGTGGGCGGCTGACTAGGTGGTGGCTGTGCAGGTAAAAGTACCAGGACGTGCCGGTGAGCAATGAGCCGAGCTGTCCGTAACCCGCCCTCGCCGTAACAGCAGCAAACTGCAGACTGGGCTGCGTTGGCAAGGGTGTAGCCAGCTTGAAGAGGCAGCCCCATCTACTCACTGCTTGGGTGACTGCATTGGGGTGGTGTTTAGCGTGGAGAAGAGAAGGCTAAGAAGGAACCTGCAGGCTCTTGTAACCTGAAGAGAGGGCCAGACTCTTTTCAGAGATGCGCAGCAAAAGGGGGAGAGGCAACGTGACAGATAGCATCAAGTGCATTTCATAAAAGAAGATTCTTCATCATGACGTTGTTTTTTGAGCCCGGGAACTGGTTGCCCAAAGGTTGTGGAGTCTTCATCCTTCAAGACTCTCAAAACTTGCTTTGGCAAGGCCCCGAGCAACCTGATTGGACTTAAATTAGCTCTGTGTAAAACAAGTGTTTGGACTACTTGACTTCCAAGGATACCTTCCAACCTCTTTTTTCTTTTTTTCCCTCCTGTGATTCTGTATCAAGCTGAAAACAAGTTTTAAGTTTTCTTGTAGAACATTACTTCCTTCTTAATGGCAATATGTAAACTGAATGGATTTCATTCTAGATTTCATAAACTTTTCCTTCTGAAAATGCCTTTAAAATCCTTATTTTAATGAATTGCTTGAATGTTCAGCTTAATCTCCTTCATGCTGAAGATACTGTACAAACTTAATTTTAATTTTGTTTGGTTTTGAAAAACGAGGTTAGAAATCAACCTTATAGTTGACCCAGAGGGCCTTGAATGACTTGAAGGTTTGTGTAGCTGTTGATGCCTGTCTGTTAATACGGCTGTGCTGCTGCACGTCTCCGTTGTAGATAGGCCAACTCTGTGGCATAATCTTTCTTTCAGCTAGAAAGACTTGCTGTCAGTCAGCTTTTGCTGTTGTAATACTCTTTCAGTTTAACTCCATGGCATACTTCTATGTTCTGACTTGGTGCTCTTGACTGTGTAAGGTCTGTGGGTGCTAGTCATTGGCTGAAACCAATGTCTCACCGAAGGACTTCATCTTGGTGAGAATGAGATTTTATTGGAGCTATTCTGTTTCTGCTGCATGTACTGGTGCTCCTTATGTATAAAAAGAATTTATTTTTTTTTTTAAAAAAATGTATTTAAAGTCTACTGATGCATTTCTAGTTCCATTATGTTTTATTACAGGATCTTCTGCTATGACATTGAGTAACAGTATAATACTTGAGAGCTTTTGACTCCATAAAAAATGGAGAGCTTTTCATACAGAATTTGATACTATAGAACCCAAAGCCAGCAGCAGCTCCCAGCTTTCCGTGCTCATTGTTTATTCTCTTAAGATAAATCATTTGACTTTGAGTTTGCATTAGTGACAGATTAAGCTGCCAGTGTAAACATTGTAGGATTGAGTATTTTGAAAGATATGTGTAATTTTGTGAAGGAACTAAGCCTGCAAGTATCCGGAAGCAATGTAATGTTGCATGTGTTCAAATAATATTTTGCAACGTTCATGAGAAAAGGAAGTAAGTATTTAGAAAAGTATTGGTGAAATGGTAACAGTTTATGATTCTTAATTTTTGTTTACTGAAAATAATTCTTGACACATGGAGCTTTTACCAGAATTTACATGAAAAGTTGATCCTGGAAGTAGGAGGGAGACATTTGTGTTACTGTACAGCCAAAAAATGCCATTGTTTATAATTGGGTAACCTTTCAATTTACTTTTGACAGTGGAATTCAGCTAGAGTGAAAATGTTTGGGTTTTAAGTTTCTAAGTTTGGGGTCTATTTGTGGAATGCTAGACATCTTCAGTTTTCAAAAGAAGTAGTAAGTAGTTCTCAATTTCCCACAACTTATGTCCATTTATTAAAGACGGAACCCATAAAATTTAAAATTTGAAATTCTGATGTTCACCACCATTCCTTAAAATGCTTTTTCTTTCTTAGTCTTCACTGTCAAATTATTCTCTGTGTTAACACTGTGGGGATGATGACACAAATTTTGAACATAGATCCATCCTGGGGTATGTTAAACCTTCATGAAAAGAGAGGGGCCAACCACTGTTTACTTGGCAAAACCAGCCTGAGTTAGGTGAACCTGCACATACAACCCAGAGAAATAAATTAATGGTAAAATGTTGTATTTGTGGCAGCACTACAGAATGCTGGTTATTTTTTCTATTAACTTTAATATTTTTTTTTTCCACATATAGACCCTGAAGTTCAGTTCACTTCTCTTATAACTTTAATTAGCAACCTGTTATGCACAGAAAACTTGAGCAAAGCAACTTTACCAAAAGAAAGAAAAAAAGTGTCTTTCCCTAACATAAATACCCTTTGTGGCATTGAAAATTTATGCAGCTTAGCATAGGTCTCCAGCAAGACCAAGATCTAAGCAGAAAATTCTGTTCCCTGCTGCTTAGATGTTAGGTTTGTAAGATTTTGGTTTCTTCTTGTCTCTAAGGGTCTAACACATCCTTGGTTAATGCTGACGTGCCTATGTAGCATGAAACACGCATTCCTTAACTGATTCACATTTCTGAAGAGACTCTGTACTAATTTATATGCTGAAGAAGTAATTCTGATACTTGGATACAGATCAAAATTTTCTTGTTACAAAGACAAACAAAGTTGATGGAAACAAACTTTAAACAAAAATATATTCCAATTACGTATTTGTATTATAGAGCTTGGCAATAATGTTTAACTTGGCTACATTTAGTAAAAACTTAATGGACAAATTTAATGTTACTGAATTTGTTTAAGAAACTTGGTCAGTGTGTAATCACGTTTTACGTAAACGTTGTAGAAAACCGTATTAATCTCATACAGATGTTAAAAAAATTTTTCAAAGGATCACTTTTACATGTTCATGGATGACTTTAACAGTGCAAACTTAGTTGTGTTCTAATTGAAATAAAGTGTTTTGTACTATCTGGTGTGAAACGGTAGTGCCAGAGATGAAGAATGTTGAACAACGAGCCAGGTGAGTTGTCAGATACAGAAGAAGCGGATTTCAGCTTTGTCTTAATTATTGTATTAGGTGTATTTAGCTGTCATTCCAACACAATGATAAATTTAGCTGTAGCATGGTAATTCGGCAGTGCAGCTGACAACATTTGTTAAAGAGTGCAGACTTCTTTAAAGTAGTTTTGAATTACACTATTTAGTGCAGATTCTTTGAAACTGTGACTTATGACTTCTTTTATCCACTTATCCATTTAATCTATTAAAAAATTAGTTGTTGGTTTGGAAGGTTTAACATAATGAATTGAAAGCCATTTCTTCTTTGTGTCCTACTGAAAAATTTGACCAGACCATTTTGTTCATATTCCTGGGAAATTTGAATTAGTTTAGAATGCTTTTTGTTTCGTGTTCATTCTGAATTTAGATCTCTGTTCTTGTCTGAGGCTCATTAAAACACCTGCTCTTCCTTCACAGGCCTATGAAGAGTACACCAGCAAACTAGATGCTCTACAGCAGAGAGAACAGCAGTTATTGGAATCCATGGGGAATGGAACAGATTTCTCCGTCTCCAGTTCGGCTTCAACAGACACAGTTGCATCATCTTCCTCCTCTAGCCTCTCTGTAGCACCTTCATCCCTTTCGGTTTATCAAAACCCTGCTGATATGTCACGGAATAACCCTAAGTCTCCACAGAAGCCTATTGTTAGAGTCTTCCTGCCCAACAAGCAAAGGACTGTGGTGAGTCAGTTTCTATTCACATACTTGTAACCTCAATATTTCCTGTATCTGTATGCAAAAGTTAATTTAGGAGCTCAAAAAATACCTGTGTGGAGGTCAAAGAGGTGGCACGATCACTATTTATGCTCTGCTGCACTCAGTTGTTTTGATATGTTGGATGTTTTCTATAGGATTAACACAAATACGTCCATTAAGCAATAATACAGAATACAAAACTTCAAGTTTTATAACAATGAAGATACCTCAGGAAATATTTTTCTCAAATCAGCTTTCTTGGATAAATAGTAATCTACCATTTTATAATGGTTAGGAGGAATGGTTATAATGGTTAATTTTATATTGGTTATTATTGGTTTATAATGGTTGGGGACAGAAAGATCTGTTTCTTGTATTATACAAAACTATTGATTAGTTTCACAGGGCAGGGATTGGGGAAAGTAAGCCTCCTGCAGCTAAGGAGGGCTGTGCAGAATCACTTCAGGATTTTTGTTTTATTTTTTTCCTCCCCGCTCACTGTGGTGAGTGTTTCGTGTTAGGGCACTGATGTTATCTGGCTAGGGGAGGGACATGGTTGCTGTTAGGACGGGCAAGAAGTGTTGCCTGCAAACTGCTCAAAAAATAGTGTTTCTCAATTTTGACAATGTTATAGTGATTCCTGGAGTCATGGAAGACGACCTGACTTCTTGCTGGCTATTTAATTGTCTGTTATAGGCAGTAATTTTTTATCAATTAAGAGCTGCCAACTGAAGAGCCTTGACGTGTGCTTCAGAATAATACACTGCAAACTGTGATACATGAGACTACTGACAAGCTGTAGCCTAGGCTCTGTTTTGCAAGGTGATGCATACTCCTCACTTAGAAGGGGAGCTGTGGTTCCAGAGAAAGTGGAAAATGAACGGATAGCACAACCAGTGTCCGTGTGAAGCCAGTGCTTTCGCAGCAGTCAGTCAGGTTTTGACTGTGACTGCCTATGGAAATTGAGTTGCTGGCACAGAGAGGAAAACATAAATTGAGTAGTGCTGGGCATTGGGAAAATGTGCTCTCCCTTCCGCTGCTGCTTTTCTTCCATCCTTCCCTCCTCCTGCCCCACTGAACAAAAAAGATCATATGATTTATAGTGGGAACAACAGATTAAAGGGCAGTTGTTTTCATGTCATTTGGGTTTTTTTAAAATATTGCTTAATTGTTAAAGATATTGCTGAAGATTGAAAGTAGTATTTGGTTTTCAACTAGAGAATGGGGGTTAATGTAAACTGTGACCTCTGCAGATGTACAGTGTTAAGCAAGCTGATTTTTTTTGTCTGCCTGTGAGGTATGGCTAGGCACATAGTACTACCCACATCATGAACTTTGGAGAGAAGGTGCTGGATTTTGGAGAGACTCTGGTTTCTTCTTCATGTGTTCCGTCCCACCCTGTCTGGCTATTGTAGCTGCAGCCCACAAGTTGTTTTTGTTTCTTTCCTATAATGGGTCACAGTATATGGCTTCCTGCATTGTTCTGTACGTTTCCTTTTCTATCTCTTATGTGTTATCTCGTCTTCTCTAAGCAATATCGTATATTTCTACTCTTATTCTTTTATCCTCATCTGCAGTATTTCTCTTCTGCTCCTTTCCCTCTCTTCTCTTTCACCTCCTCCTGAATCCTTTTATCAGCAGTGTGGTAAGGCTTTTCTCAAGTCTCAGCTCTGTTTTGCTTTCGAAGGAATCATTTTACATAAAGAATATATAATATTCTTTATATATAACTATGAAATATACTACATCAAACTTGTAGGCAAGAATGAATTTTTTTGATGTTCAAATGTGTGTGTTTCACCAAGCTGAAGTTATTTCTGAATATGCAAATGTGATTACAAGTTAGGAAAAAGTTCAGTGTGAACCAGGTGATAGAATTTTGGGCCAGTACAGAACAGTATTGCCTCATCTGAGATGTGGTTTTGTGCATGTTGCTGGTCCATTCTAATCAAAGTAGATCGGGTTGTCTTCAACCAATGCCTCTTTAAGTTCTTAAGTAATAGTAACAGATCAGCTCGGTATGCTCAAGAACATGTGTGAGACTGTACTTTCTTGGACTACTCTTTCTTCTCACTTTTTATCCCTACACTTTGGGTGCTTTTGGTGAATATTGTGATTCTGTGGTATCAGTCGTGCTTGCTAGGACCTTGCAGATTTGACCAGAGAGATTAAGTTCAAGAGTGACAGCTTGTCTGTTGCCATGTCTTCACTAAGAGTTAACTTTCTAGCTTGAGGACATGCTATCATTTGATGAGGGAATTGTAGCTCTTAGCAGTAGTACTCAGTGGCTGGCAGCAGAGCAATAGGAGTTTTTTCCAGCACTGAATCTAGGTGCTCTTTCCTAGCTATGGGAGACAAATGTGGTATAACTTGGGTGTAGTCAGGGAGAGGCTCTTGCTCCTGGTCCCGGCTCTCTACTGGAGTCCAAACACCATTTGCCTTACCAGTCTAGCCTTGCAGCTTGTTTCCATGTTGCTAAATGCAGGGTACCAGGAGTAGAGCTTCAGGAAAATCTGTAGCCTTGTGCTGTGGTAATTAAAAAAATAAACAAACAAAACCACAAAACAAAAAAACCCAAACAAACAAAAAACCAAAAGCCACTGAGTGGTACCAACAAAAGAGTAGGAGACAGGTTAGTGGTGGAGGGAAGGTGCGAGAAACTATGCGAAGGCACATTGAAAATAAGGAGGTGATTGTTGACAGCCAGCGTGGCTTCACTAAAGGCTAATCATGTCTGACAAATTTTGTGGCCTTCTATGATGGCATTACAGCATTGGTGGATAAGGGAAGAGCAACTGACATCATCTACCTGGACTTGTGCAAAGCATCTGACCCTTGTCCCGCACAACATCCTGGTCTCTAAATTGGAGAGACATGGATTTGACGGATGGACCACTCAGTGGACAAGGAATTGGCTGGATGGTTGCACTGAAAGAGTTGTGGTCAATGGCTTGATGTCCAAGTGGAGACCAATGATGAGTGGGTGTTACTCAGGGGCTGGTATTGGGACCAGTGCTGTTTAACATCTTTGTTGGGAGCATGGACAGTGGGATTGAGTGCACCCTCTGCAAGTTTGCCAGTGATACCAAGTTGTGTGGTGCGGTCGATGTGCTGAAGGGAAGGGATGCCATCCAGGACAGGCTTGAGAGGTGGGCCTGTGTGAACCTCATGAAGTTCAACAAGGCCAGGTGCAAGGTCCTGCACGTGGGTCGGGGCAATCCCATGCATAAATACAGGCTGGGTGGAGAATGGATCGAGAGCAGCCCTGAGGAGAGGCACTTGAGGGTGTTGATGGATGAGAAGCTCAACATGAACTGCCAACGTGCACTTGCAGCCCAGCAGGCCACCCATATCCTGGGCTACATCAAAAGAAGCATGGCCAGCAGATTGAGGGACGTGATTCTGCCCCCCTGCTCCGCTTTGGTGAGACCCCACCTGGAGTACTGCATCCAGCTCTGGAGTCCTTAGCAGAGGTAGCTGTTGCAGCGGGTCCAGGGGAGGGCCACGAAGATGATCAGAGGGCTGGAGCACCTCTGCTATGAGGACAGGCTGAGAGAGTTGGGGTTGTTCAGCCTGGAGAAGAGAAGGCTCCGGGGAGACCTTACACAGCAGCCTTCCAGTACCTAAAGAGGGCCTACAGGAAAGAAGGCGAGGCACTCTTTGTTAGGGAGTGTAGTGATAGGACGAGGGGTAACGGTTTTAAACTGAAAGAGGATAGATTTAGAATAGATATTAGGAAGAAATTCCTTACTCTGAGGGTGGTGAGGCACTGGAACAGGTTGCCCAGGGAAGTTGTGGAGGCCCCATTCCTGGAAGTGTTCAAGGCCAGGTTGGATGGGGCTTTGAGCAACCTGGTCTAGCAGAAGGTGTTCCTACCCATGTAAGGGAGGGTTGGAACTAGATGATCTTTAAGGTCACTTCCAACCCAAACTGTTCTATGAAGTCTCCTTAGTCTCAAATCTGGTATAAGTGTGTCTGTAGATACACTTAAATAAACAGACAGATGCCTGCAGATGCAGGGAGGCATGAGCTATAGGTATGGGATCGCTGGCTAGGAGCTCAGGTTGACAGAATTCGACTTTATATACTGTATAGCAAGGTGGAGGTCAGCTCCAGTTCTGCTGGAAGAGGCCTGGTTTTGGTTGAAATCATTATGGTAAGAAAGCAATTGGAAATATCTAATCAGGTCTGGTCAGCAGGTGCTGCAAATGAATGGTTCAGCTTTGGCTCAGGGAGAGAGCTGACTTTTTTACTTCTGTTTTACATGCTGCTTGGATCTAGTTGTGTTACTAAGTTGAACTTTTTTTTTTAATAGACCTAGTAAATTATCTGTTTTAGAGCTGGGAAATGGTGCTTATAGGAACTCCGAGTGTTTGGGTTATTGGCCTTGGACCTGAAGTTCATTTCTCTGAAACGTGAAACAGTGCTCATCTTAAGAAAGTCAGGAATTTCTTGTATGGTGACTCTTAAGGTAGTTGCTCTGTTTTCAATATTTATTGCTCCTACATGTAGTCTGTTCAAAACTATGGAAATTCCAGAAGCAAACCCAATTCAGAAGGAATTGCAGCTTACAGTGCAGTTTTAACTGCCAGTAGTCAGATGATAGGCTACTAGCCTAAAAAGCACCCAGCAGTTTTCAGTGAACGCTGAGGTTACTTGCTGTAGTAGACTTCCTTCATTCTCTCAATGAATAGAGAAGTGTCGCACACATCGTAGTCTTCCTTCATAACCTTTGGCTTTAGAAACAGACCTGTCATGTCTCACTTGTGCCCATTAACTGAGCCATTTGCTTATGTAGCCATGATGGTAGTTTAGAGTTTTCAACTATACAGGATAGCTTCTGATGTGATGGGTTGAAGCAGGAAGGAGGTTCCTTGTGAAACTACTTGGTACCTGCCAGTAGGGCCTCCACTTCACCCAAGTCCTCGTTCCATATGGCTGATAAAGTAAGGAAAAATGTGGCCTACAACCAAGCGCATAGCTAGGAGAGGAGAGATGCTGTTAAAAGTTGCGGCGTTGCAACAAGCTTCCCCCCACCCCAAACTTAACTGCTTTCATTTAATATCTGCTTCTGAAATAAATCGTTTTTAATATCGCAATAATATTTTCAGTCTCTACCTCCAACCGCAGACCCACTTCAGGGAGGGAGAAGTCTTGTCAGATACCAGTGAGTCTTTGTTTATTTTTATCTGGGAATACAATGACAGTTCTTAAGGTGACTTAATTTAAAGTAACTGAAATTAAGTTGGTAATGGAGAACCAGCCTCCTTATTTATCTATGATCATAGTCTGAAGCAGTCCCAAGTACTACAGCAGCCTTCTGCTATTTGTTTAGAGCTGTTAAAAAGGCAGGAAATGGGGTGTGAGGGTGTGTGTGTGTGCGCCCCTACATTTTTGACAAGCAACTGCCTTGTTACTTGAGACTTGTCTACGTTTTTTGTTTATTAGTGGTATTGTTTGTGTGTAGGATCAAGAAAATATATCTGTTTGAGTTGGCTCCAATTAGAAATAAAACGTGAGGAAACTGATGGAGTACAAAAAAAATAAGACCACGTTGATCAGTGTAGGCGATTTTGGTGCATAGCTAATGTAGCTGATGTCAAGTTTCTCTGTATGTGTCACAATAAAGCAGAGTGTTGGACAAAGGTTTTCCTAAGGTAGGAAAACATGTGAAGGTGCTTCCATGAAAGCCTAGCCAGGTGGAGCCTACTGCTGCCGATCAATTAGCAGTTGAAGTCAGCATCTTGATTCAGCCCGCGACACAACGGGGTTAGATTGTAACTTTTTTTTGAAGGTAAAACCAAGTAGCTGGCTTGGAGGTGAATCAATGAACAAGTAGTGTCAGAAATAGAAGATTGTTTTCCTCTGTGGTCGGCCTGGGAAGGGATGAATTTCCTTCTCTGACCAACCTCCTAGAAAAAACAACAGATTGTTTGGTGTTCTCGGGGGGGGG
>VYXH01012164.1:203244-219422 GCA_013397275.1 Burhinus bistriatus | reverse complement strand
CCCCCTCCCCCCCCGCCCCCCCCCCCCCCCCCCTCAGCAAGTAGGCTGAGGAGGGAATGCAGCTGGGACAGCTGACCCCAACTGACCAAAGGGATATTCCATGCCGTATAACACCATCCTCTGCAATGAAACGGAAGGGAGTTTTTCCAAAGTTGGTATTGCTCAGGGACTGGCTGGACATCAGTCTGCTGGTGGTGAGTGGTTGCTTCTGCATCACTAGGAAAATTTTTTCCCTTCTTTTTTTTCCCTTCACTTACTAAATTGTCTTTATCTCAACCCAGGAGTTGTCTTGCTTTTGTCTTTCCCATTCTGTTCCCACATCCTGCTGAGGGGGGAGTGGGCAAGCAGCTGAGTGGTGCTTAGCTGCCTGCTAGGGTTAACCCACCACACGAGCAACTCAATGTTGGTTAAGTCAGAGTAGTATGTGTTGAAAAGAGAATAACTTAATCTGCTTCCATTTTATTGACACGCAGTCTTAGATTGTAAAGTCAACCAATATTGAAAACTTGCCATTATAAAATCGATGGCTTGTCATCTGGAATGCCTGATGCAACATTGATCACTGCTTTTCAAGAGTGTTCCTCAAGTAAGGAGAGCTTAGCGATTTCTTAAGAGATGGAAAGTCTGTCTGTAGAAAGTAATGAATGACAGAGGAAAATATTGTTTGGAATGTGTTTCCTTTACCTCATGATGTGCTAGGCAGGCACTCCATGAAATGGAATGCAAGTCACAAATCTGAAAATAATTGGAGGAAATGTTTTAATTCCATGTCTAGTAAGTCATACTTAAATTCATGGCTTCTTGTGTTGTTTAAGTAAACTAACCAACCAAAGCTTTAATATTTGAAGAGAATGTGTATACTACCTGGAGATGAAAGTATCCGTTTGTTTTTAGGATTAGTTGCAACAGTTTAGAGAGGGATGTGAATTCTAGCCCTTTTGTGGTACAGTTTCTTGTCTTTAAAGCATGTGGAGTGTGATCATCTGAGACAGGATACTACGCAAGTGGACTCTGGGGCTGACCTATTAGAAAGATTTATTTAAGCTATTTTGTAACTTAAATTTCTAATGTGTTTGTGTTTTGGTTTGGAGAGCAGCCAGCCGACAACTTCATCACTTGAACAGAAACCTCAAGGTCCTGGGTTTTGATTCCCATATAGTGGCTATAGATATTTTTCTGGATAAGCATTTCTCTCAAGTCTGAAGCTGTGTTTTCCAAACTTTTTTTCATTAGTGGGTCAGTGTCAGTCTTCGCAACTTCTGGCACTGGTATTCACCCTAACTAAAGTTTTGAGATGGTGATCTTGCTGTGTACTGTTGCCTTACAAATGATCGGTGCTCTTCTGAATGCAGTTTGGGAGCTGTCCCTCACAAGCTTGAAAAACGATGGTGTGGAGCCTGCTGTTGACTAGGCACAGCAGGGTTGATCCAGTGTGGTTTAGTGATGGTATACTCTTGAGCAAATGTTCTGTATTCACATAAATCAGGCCGTTGTGTTCTACAAATGAGTACCCCTTAATTGCGTTGGAGGTGCAAGTGGGTGCTGATAACCGATGTCTTTGCAAGTTAAATGGGATGCATTTGATGGAATGGTAACAGCTTTGTAAAATGGGTAAATTCTGTTCAGCTTCCCTTGGAAACAAGATTTAATGCAATGGAATTGTCTCCCATTTGTCTTACTAATGTGCTCCATTAAGAATGTATATTCTTAAATGCTGCTTTCTCCTGGAAGTTGGTCAGATCTTCATGTCCTGAAATCCTGAACAGCTGTGTCTGAAAGCGATGTTCTTCATTTTGTAGAGGTTGTGATGTTCAGTATCTTCTTATGTCCTCTTGTCGTGGTTTGGGCCAGACTGGCCACTGAGATGTACGAGAGATGCCTTTCCCCACCTCTCTCTCCAAGGAGAGGAGGGAGAGAGAGAAAGAGACTTACGAGCTTAGAAAAAAAAAAACAACTACTTTAATGAAAATATTATTAAAAAAATAAAAAAGAAAATAATGAAATATATACAATATGTATACAAAACTATATCGAGCTCCGAGGGTGACGATCTTTTACCTCAAGCCAGGACAGCTCTTTGCCACAGAAGGGGTTAATTTTATCTGTTAGTGCTGTGAAAAGTGGCTGACTGATTTGGTTAAACATTTTTCCTTCATACCTAAGATAAGAAACTAAATGTGGATCTCATGTTCAGATTTTTATCAGAAAACCTAACACGTTGGAAGGCAAAACTAGTTATTTGGCAAAAAGATAGCTTAGCTTGTTTCTCTCCCAGCACATTGAATTCTGTGAGCATGTTGCTGGCATTTTTTAGTCATATAGGTACCAGAGGGGGAAAAAGTGTCATCTTTCAAGGTGTATGTATTAAGGTAAGTAAATCAGTACTTTGAAGTGATATTTCAAAATCTGTACTACTTGGAACATTCTCGCTATTGTACCCAGTACTCCGTTCAACTGTTTAGAATTTTTCTGAAGCTTTAAGTTATGATACACATAGTTTACATACATACATAACATTTGGCTAAAGTGAGCTGAACTACAGTGCTAGGCTGAGGAAAAACCACAACCAGATAACTAGTTTTGAGAAGTACAATACTAGATATTCAGAGCTGTCCAGCTTTTCCACTTCCAGAGAATACCTTTACATTGATTTTTTTTTTTTTTTTTTTGAAGTGCTTCTCAATCTCTTTAGTCTCTATGGCTGTAAAATACTGGAAACTGCGCTGGTGTAAGGAAGGCATTTTTAACTTACTGAGACTATGGCAGTTTCTGCTCTGATGTTAGAAAAGTGATGTAAGAGTTATTTAGGGATGCAGCCCTGAATTTCTTACTGAATCAGGAATGACCTGATTTACAGAAATAAATGATTTATTATGCATTGCTTAAATGCTTGTGGCTGCAGTACTAAATATATATCAGCAATGTTGTTATGAATACTTACTGTCCATAGAAATAGTTTACATGAGTAAAAGAAATGAGACACTTAAGTGCTATAGTTCTGTTTAGTCTAGGTAGTAAGGCTCTGCTTGGAGAATTTTTGGAGTCTAGAATAGTTTTCATTTGTTTCCTTGGGACTTCACATTTGCAAAGTTGAGCATGTGTTTTGGTGTCTTCCTGAATCACTGCTTGCCCGATTCAAGATGCACCAGTAAATTACTTTCTCTGTTATATTATTAAGCTACGCAGTGAACACAGCTTGTAGCCTGTATTGGCAGCTTCTGTACTATTCCTTAGTATTGTATAGCCCATACTCTTTCCTGCTCTTCGCTTTTGAAAATTGTTTGCTGAATCAACTTTCAAATTGTTATAAAAACCTAAACCTTTTCTGATCTACAAATCTTAGGTATATAAGGAACTTAAAAAGAAAACCCTTAGCAACTGGAATTTGGAAACAGATTCCCTAGTTCAGTAGCGTGAATTTCTAGGTGGTAACTGTTGTGAAACATACTAATATTCTCTTAGTTACAAAACAGAGGGACTACAAGATAATGGATGGATGTGGACAAAATGGGTTTGAGATTATATTAACCATTCTTTTTTTCAATATGATGCAGCCTTTGTTCAATTTACTGGATTATAGTCATCAGGGTGCGTATTTTGGAGTAGGTGAGCAATTTTCTCATGGGGAACCAAATTTGTCAAAAAATGCCGATGTGCTTCAGTTAAAACGCTCTGTGGGAATCCTGTCAAAACTCTTGATGGAATTGATAAACCCACTTTGGTGCCTGCCTGCCTGCGGTGGTGTAGCTGCCGGCTCCTGGCAGGCAGCTGGGGGGCTGCGCTATGGCAGGGCTCCTGCTCCCTGCGCTCCCAGGCTGCGGGTCTGCACACCCTCCCTCCCTCCGACTGGGGGTAAGTAGGAAGCTGTTCTGAAACTCCTGCTTTGGGGAGCCTGTCTGTTACCCAGAAAAAAAAGGAATTTCTTTGGGTTTTTTTCTTAAGATTGAGTCGCTCTCCAAATCACTTTCTTGGAGCAGGATTTTTCTCCAACTTTGCCATGATTTGGGTGTGAGAAAAGGATGAGGGGGAAAAAGAGAGTTTTTAGTGAGAATGCTTTGCAGGGTGAGATTTCTGCTTTACAGCAGGCGCTGGTGGGGACTGAAGGAGGGGGCTGAAGGGCTACATGCACAGATGGTGATAGACCGTACTGTACCAGTCTGGGAGAATGATTAATCAATACTACAGGGATTTATTCTAGTATTTAGTTCTTTTAATTTAGCCTTCTGTTTCTCTGCTCAGGAGTTCTGTAAGAGAATGTTCTAACTGTGATGCTGATACAGAATCCTGGTGATTTTTGAAAGTAATCAAAACAGTTCCCCAACTGCTTTTTAGCTGGATCTAGTTGCAAATGGCAGTGAAGAGAACAAATGTTCTATCCATGTTTCTAATTTCAAGTTGCATAAATATGGCTCGGATTTTAATGAAGGGGACTTGGGGAAGTAATACTAAGGAATACCAAATGATAAACGNTTCTAATTTCAAGTTGCATAAATATGGCTCGGATTTTAATGAAGGGGACTTGGTATTCCTTAGTATTACTTCCCCAAATGATAAACAAACAAGTTGCTTAATGCACAGTTTTTTGAGTTCTATTGCACTTGCATTGCTGTAGGCAACCCGCATTCTGATACTTCGCAAGTTTTGCAAGCTTGCCTTTCTGACTTTATTGATTTCTTAAAAGGAAGCCTGTAACTTCATAGATCTTGTTTTCAGCAAAATTAAAAAGAAAAAAAAAATTAAAAATCACTAAAGTGTCATTATATACACCAGTGCAATTCATTAATAGGGTTGGAACTTTTAGGTTCCTGATGCAGATCTTTGCTGCCTGAGGTACCAGAGGATGTTACCGCCCCTTATGGAGGATCAGTGCTGGAACAAGAAAATGTCTTCCAGTGAGCACAAGGCTCCTTCCCTTTTTCTCTTCATCTCTTTTTTAATGTTGGTCACCTTTCCATTGCTTGACTTTTCCTCCTTGTCCTTTTCTGTTCCCTCACCCAGGTCTAGATTTTACTGTCCTGGTTTCTCTTAATCCTTACTTGCCTTGAAGTTTTCTGCCTAAGCTAGAACCTCTCCCCCCTCTGTGCTCAGTTCTAACACGTCTTAGGCACCCCCTTTCCCCTGGTGCTCCTTGTCCAAAATGAGCTGTCTTTTCTCCTAATCACACCATGAAAGCTTCCTGTTCAGGATGTGCTTCCATTGCCTCCCCAGCTGTTTCAACCAGTGGTAGTTCATCGTCTTCGTGTTTCCTGCCCTCTGCCTCATTTAGCTCTTCAGTCTGTCTTCCCTCTGTCCTACTTGGCTGTTTCTCACCAACCTACTCATGGCAATGCCCTTTCCCCATATACATGTGCTTTCCCTGGTCAGTTCTTAAGTTTGTCCTGCCCCTCTCCTCCTATTTCTCCCTCATGCCCAACCGCTTTCCTGGCTCTCTTCATTCCCCTTTCCCCCTGCCCTGGGTCTGTCTGTCACCCACTCAGTGTTTGAATGTCTTCTTCCACTGTGTGGGTATCAGTGTTGAAGTAACTGAGGTGGTTGGAAAGGTAGACCTTAAGTGTCCGGAGCTCTACCTCAATCCAGCGGGAGCTGTACTTACAGGACAAATAGCCTTGAGCCAAAGAACACTGGCTTGCTCTATCTAAATGGTTCATGACGGGACCTGATCTGTGTGGGAGGTTGGAGTACATCTCCAAAATCCTGAGAGATTTTAGTCAAATTCTTCAAAATACATACTCTGTATTTGTAAATAAATATGTAGGAGGCAGGGAGAACTTGTAACTCAAGGCTTAGGGGACAGATAGGTTCTTTTAGGGATCTATGGCAGAATGATGATGGCACTAAATCGTAGTTACAATTAAAGCTTTATTTTCTTAACATGATGTTATGATTAGTATAGCACAGAATTTATTATTAGAATGACCCAGGATTTCTACAAACAGAATCAGTACAGTACAATTTATTAGCAGCATAATACAGAATTTATAATGCAACTTAACTTATAATTTCTAATCACCTGGGCCCTCTGCATATTGGGTCGTCTTAACACATGGTTTGCTGTATCAATATAACTGTCATAATCTAGACTCTAAATTCATATAAAAGAATATAAGTCACTCCCTCAGTCCTCAGAGGAAGCAGAGGATGGTGGAGGCATCCCCGGCCACGGCAGGCCCTGGGCCTCACTGTCCAGCAGCAGCTCTGGTCCAAGTTCCTCCCTTGGGACTGCTAGATTTTTCTAGACAGCACTCTGGGTGCTGTTATGCTTCCATGTTCTGTGACGGGGCCATCACCATCACCTGGTGGCCCTGGGTGCCTGGGACCATCAAGGCCAGCAAGGAAGGGAGTAATGGGCCTGGCGCCCAGGAGCCTTGAGGGTCGGTACGGAGGGGAAGGAGAAATCTGTTTGGTTTGTCTACTTGGTTTGCAGGACCTTCAGGGCCTGATAACGACGGCAAAGGGAACAAATACGTGACCTGCTTGGTCACTGAGAATGGCTGCTTGCCTCATAAAATGGCATTAGTTGTGCTAACCGCGTTGCCAGGGGTCGGGAGCAGGGGGTACCGGTCACGGAGCGACCCTGTGAACAGTTGGTTTTGGTGTGAACAATTAGTTTGGTAGAGACTTAAGCAACAGAGGGCTGAGTTTTACAATGGATGATGATAATAGGTGCTCCCAGGATCCCTCTTAATACCAGTGGCAGGTATTAGTTACAATTAAAGATGTTTTATGCTGGAGGATTGACCTACAAGTGATTGAAAGCCACAGTGTTAACTTCTAGGATGGGAAGAAGTTACTTAAATTAATAAAAAGGTGCATCAAGAAGTAAAGGAATGTGTAAAACAAAGTCACTTAAGGCTGAATGACAAGATTGTAAAGCAGTATGCTATAGGATGTTTTTTCCAAGGAATTAGTAGAAATTCTCTTTTTTAAATGTTTACATGTTGATCAGATGAAATGCACAGATATCCTGTAAGAAGCACTTTCATATTAATGGGAGGAAGACTGTGAAGCAAATATTCCTTTAATTTGTCTCTTCTGAGAGAGCACATGTTTGAGTTCTAGAAATGCAATATATAGTGTAACCTCAAGTGATGTTCACAAAGCTACTTGAAATAGACTGCTACTTTTCACTGTCATCCTTAAGTAGGACATAGGGCCCCTAAACACCCATGGAAATTTAAGTGCAAGCAGCAAAAACTAGGCTCTGATCCAAAGCCTGTTGAAGCTGATTAAGAGACTGCTTTTGGCTACTGAGGGCTCTGGCTTAGGCTACTAGCAAGCTAGAACTGGGTCTCAGATGGTCAGACAGACTTCTCTGGTTAGTTTGTGGGTTTTTATTTTGTTTCATGTTTGAGGTGCTGTCCGTGATTATAGGAGATGTCCCAGTGTGTATATCACCTGAAGTGTTACATCTTTTCCCTATTCAGTTCTAGAAATAGTAAGTGGGTAATACTCAACATCTTAACTACACTTAATCACCAGATTATGTATTGTTCTGTTTTTATGGCTTGACACGATAAGTTGTTAAATCACAGGTATACCTAGAGATGATATACTTATTCCTATAAGATATGCCTACAGTTAGAATAGAGTAGAGGCAAGGAAAATATCTTTTCTTTACATAGTTTGTAGTTCTTTGTTTGGCTAGTTTTAATGTGCTTCTCCATTCTTCCCATCCTGTTAGATATTTAAACTTTTCAATAGTGAAGCAGAGGAGAGGAATATGTTTTTCAAAAAGGAAGTGTCTGTAGAGTTGCAAATATAGGTTAAAGTGAGAGGTGATGGTCTGCCTGACTCAGATGATTGTCTTATTTTACTTGTTTGCATGCTTATCTTCTATTTTAGAGATAAAAAATAAAATGTTTACATTTTATCATAATGTTTTTTGAGTGCAGTCCAAGTTAGTTCTTTCATTGTAATTCTGCTTGGCGTGTTGCCCCACTTAATTTTACAACTTGGCCTGAACTTTTTCTAGATGTATGTAGTTATTAGCTATCTGTGTGCTATGTTTCCACTTTCTTCAAGTTGAGAAGAGTTGGAAAGTCACTTTTGGAGTTGGGTTAAGACTTCGTTCCAAATGTTAATAGAAATGTAGGCCTTGTTCTCTCTTCTAGCTGTGCGAGATCACTTATATACTATTCACCAATAAAATTTTCCACAGTACAAAAAAGGTTTTGAAAAACTTATCTAGCATTCTGTAAAGCACCATGAAAAGTGGGTTTCAGCACTTGAGGGTCCAAATGTTTGCATCGGTTTGGGAGGATAAATTGGAACTTGTTTTAATTAATTTCTTTTATATTTGACCTCTAGGTTCCAGCAAGATGTGGAGTGACAGTCCGAGACAGCCTAAAGAAAGCTCTGATGATGAGAGGTCTTATTCCAGAATGCTGTGCTGTTTACAGAATACAAGATGGGTACGGTTTGTGTGTGATGGTTTTTACTCTTAGAAACTCTTCTTGGAGTTACCCACTATGGCCAATCCTATCCAGCATTGTGGAAGTTGTTTCCAAAGTTCAGAATGATATGATACTTTGCACTAAAACAATTTGTGTCCTGAAGACATCTAAAAAGAATGACAAACGTCTAGAAGAAGATTTAATCACTTCAAGAACGGGCATAATATAGAGCAATATGAGCTTATAGCCTGCTGGCAAAACACTCGTTAATCAAACTCATGCTAACCAAACAAGTATTAAATAGATTTCGTTAACTTTTTGGTTTAAATTTACTTGTTTATAGTGCATTCTTAACTGAATAGAGTTCCTGTGGGGGAAAAAAACTGAGCTTCCAGCCCTAAAAAGTTTGTATATTCTCTTACTGCACAAAATTAGCCATCTCTCTGGATCTTTTATGGAACAAGTATTTTTAGAAGCACTTATTTGATCAGAAAAGTATCTGTCATATTGGAACCAAGGAGTTGGTCACTACTGGAGCTGATTGAAAAAGTGCACTTCTTTCGTGCAGTTTGTCCAGGGAAGGTGTACTCTCCTTGGTATGTGCTGAGCTTAATGGCTTGCCTTTAAATTTTCCTGCAGTTAGAGACTGGGTAGTGAACCCCCACAGTGCAGCTTTCTACCTGATCTCGTATCTTCAGCAGGAGACCTGCAAGGGCTTCTGCGCTGGTGCTAATGAAAGGCTTATTTATGCTTTAGAGAGAAGAAGCCAATTGGCTGGGACACTGACATTTCCTGGCTCACGGGAGAGGAGTTACATGTGGAAGTCTTGGAGAATGTGCCACTCACGACACACAATTTTGTATGTATTGGTTTTTATGAAATGTTGAGTAGGGTTAAGTCAACTTTGTACTTTCAAATTCAAATTAACAACTTTGAATAATATTTTGTATCTGTGGGATGTAGTGGGGGTTGCAAAAGAAGTTTTTAATCACGATAGCTCAAGTGAATTAGATAGAATTGTAATTGAAGTAAGTGATGTTAGAGTACTTGATCGCCCTTAAAACTTTTGCATTTGGATGGAATACACCCTCTAAAATCTATAAATGGAGGGGGTTTAAATCAGCACTGCATTGCAGAGCTGGAATAATAATCTACTATTTTTGTATTGCTGTATCTATAAAATGTATTCTCGGCCTCCCTGCTGGCTCTGCAGCAGCAATTAACTAATGAACTAACTATTCCCAGAGCAGTGCTGACATCATCAATGATGCTAGTGCACAAATATGTTTTGACCTGATAAGGCACCAAGTAAATGGAAGCTGCTAAACAGAATACATTTAAACTGTTACAGCTACATACAAAATCCTGGAAATAATGTTTTTCACATTGAGAAGAAAGACCTTTTATTCAAATAAAAACCCCAAATTCTATTTGCAAGCTGCTTAAACTATTTTTCAACACTCGGAGAAGCTAGTTTGGCTATGGCTAGTTAGATAGAAGTCTAGTAGGCTTAACATTTTTTTGATAGCCTTCTGAAATTTTGATTATTACATGTAGTAATACAACTTGAATGTGTTTTTCTGCCAAGTATTGCTAAATTTGAAAATGAAACTAAATCATTTTTTCCCCTCTGTAATATGGGGATAATATATGTTCACCCTTTGCAATTTTAAATGTTTGAGTTTCAGTAGTTAAAATTAAAACTATATATGTAACCATACATAGAAGACGTATATAAGCCATATCTGTATTTCCAGTCCTGTGAGTGTTGGATAGTCATTTGGCTCCTCAAAAAATTAGAAGATGAGATAATCTTTCAGCAGCTTTTGTTTTTGTAGGCTGTATCCAATTAAATTCTGAATGTTTGTTTCTAGCATTATAACAGTGCACTGTTTTGCTTCAGATTTGTTCCTGTTTTTCTTTCTGCTAATGAAGTATTAATTCCAATAAATATTTGAAAGAAAATTTTAATGCATGAAGATTATTTCAAAAAGGAGACCATCTTTTATGTCAGTCTGATACATAAAACTGTAGCTCCAGCATCAAAAAAGAGGCTTGTAAGTGTATTTGAGGGAGGTAAAAGCAAATAGTCTGTCTTAGGCTTGCAGAAGGACTCTATTTAATTATGATTATTTTTGACAATATAGGTACGAAAAACGTTCTTCACGTTAGCATTCTGCGACTTCTGTCGAAAGCTGCTTTTCCAGGGATTCCGGTGCCAGACATGTGGCTACAAATTTCACCAGCGCTGTAGTACAGAAGTGCCACTGATGTGTGTTAATTATGACCAACTTGAGTAAGTAATCATGATTCTTTTTAAAGTTGAGCCTTTTATTAAGCTTACAGCTGTCAGTGATTTCTTATGTTAAATCTGTAATGCAGGAAGTCAGAGGTGCTGCCTGAAAAAAATATAGGAGCTCAACTGTTCTTGTGAGAATGCATAATTCATATTCTCTCTGTGCTAGCTCAGACAACCAGTTCTTTTTTTTTTTTTTTTTTTTTTTTTTTTTTTTGCTGGACTATGAAATGCTTTCTTTGAAGCATGAATGGGGTGGCTGAGCACTTGACTGTATCAGACAGGCTTCTCATTGTTCACAGCTGTTATTCTTAATCAAAACTGGTTCTTTATTATGTGGTGGCCAGGGCCCTGTTTAAATGTTTAGATGTGGGTTTATTCTCTTCAACCTGAAAAAAATGTTAAGAGACACTAGTTTAATGTGGTGAAATTGCAGTTGGTTTTACAGTGATTGAAAACAAATCCATTAGTGAGTTTGATGCCTCAGTAAGAAACATAAAAGAGAATATCCCAAACAGTTGTGTGTTCTTGAATTTAATTATTGATCTATTTGTGTAAGTCTTTGATGTAGGTTAAGGATCTGTTGTAAACTGGCTCTGTGTTCTATTCGATTGGTTTCAACGGATGCTATTAAGTCTTTTAAATAGACTTTCATATAAGGAATCATCTAAAATGCTAGTTTTTCCCCCAGGAATAAATTTAATTTCTGCTTATGTTGGTATTTGTAACTGTTTCATTGGGCACCTCTAGAGTTTGTGTTCAAGGCTTATGGCTAACATGGTTCTATCCCTTTGGCATTTGGGTTTTGGGATTGCATCAGTGCAAACATTAAAATAAGTTTGTGTACTCAACAGAAAGGTATAAGTTGTGCATTCTTGAGGAACCAGATGTTTGTAATTTCAACTAAAAGATTAAAAAATTACTTTCCGCGAAGGTATGTTTAAGGCATGATCTTTTGACCCTTTGTCAAGTAAATACTATTTTTAATATACCTTGCAGATTAATGTGTTAGTGTAGTCTTTATTTTAAAATCTAGAATTTGATCAGTGAGGGGGTTTGGGGTTTTTTTTGGGTGGGGGGCTCAATCATTGAGTGTTATATTGTGAAGCTTCTGGGTCTTGCACAAGTTAGGCTGTTTTTGTTTTGTTCTTGCCTCACAGTTTGCTGTTTGTCTCCAAGTTCTTTGAACATCACCCCATACCGCAGGAGGAGGCCTCCTTAGGAGAGACCACCCCAGCATCTGGATCGTACCCCTCAGTGCCCCCCTCAGATTCTGTTGGGTATGACCTTATTCCTGCTGTTTAATACCTTAACATTTCAGTACTGTATGCTTAGAAACACTCAAAATACTGCTTTGCAACTCTATCTACATTTTTGTAATCTGGCTTCTCATGCAAATATATCCACCTGTGCTTAACTTCAAAGAAGTGAATGTTTTCATTCACATGAATGATATAAATCAGTAATGAACCTAAGTTAAATGTGTGCATAAGTGTCTGTAGAATTGGGACCTTACCTTTTAAGCTGATTTCTTCTGTGTGGTAGCTTAGACCTGGTCTAAACTGGAAAGATTTTATACTTAAAATTAATGCAAACCTAAACTATATCCTCACAAATTCTTTTAGTTTGTGTTATCAAACTACGATTTATTTGCCTTGAAGTGACATACCTCTGTTTCAGAATAAGCCACACCACTATAAGATTGGTGTGAACAAATGCCAATTCCAGGTTCATAATACTGCTTTAGCAGCTTTTCCACATACACATTGCTTTAGTATCCTCCAGACCAGCTGTCTTCCTCCTATTTAGATGTTGGGATATACCAATATCATCTGTTTGCTGCAGATCCAGGTTTTGTAAAATTAGGTTTCTGAAACTGACCACAGCCTCCATCCCCTGTATTTCCAACAAAGATTCTGGACCCTCTCTCTGTGTAGAGATAAGCGATCATATTTAGATTATCTTCGCAGTAGCTAAGAGATCACCGGCACCACCCAGCACTAGATAGCTGAACAAATCTTCAGGAAAAAGTAACTCAAGGACGTGTATCAAAGTCAAGAAACCTGATGTAGATTTATTAAGAGCATCAAATGCAAAAGCCTTCAGAAAAACATTCCTAGGACCTGTGTGCTGCATGGAGATGAACTGAATTTGGCAGAGAGGCTTTCTTGGAATAGTGAGCATTGTGCCCAAACTAAAACAGAAACACAGCTGGAAGCTACGCAGGCACCTATGGACTCTAACTGGAAGAGAAATTCCATGGACAGCCAAGACTGTATTATGAAAGATCAAATATGATGCCTCCCAGGAAAATAGATTGACAGTCCTGCAGAGGGAACTTCATTTGGTAAGTACAAAGAGAGATGATGATGTTATTTGTACTGTTTTATGCAGTTTCAAGTAAATTTGGAAATGCCTCTTCCAGGTAGTGGATGTTGCCTTTATATCCTGTGGATGTTAGTACAGCAGATTGTGGACAAGGCTGCTGCTGTGGTTCTCTAAGCTATGCAGGCTCTGCCTTTCTCATGGTACAGCTGAAATTATAACCAGGCTAGAACTATTAATCTGTGAAGAAGCTTGTTCGTAGCAACTGTGTTAAACGCCTGCGGGTGTCAAAGGCACTATATAGCCCCAATCCTAATACTTGTATATGCTAAATTTTCCTACTTTTCAATTGCCTTTGCTTCACATTTGTGCTTTCTTACCAGTTTATGAGGATGTAACAGGATGGATTATCTTAATTGATACATGCCTTGCTTCAGGCAGTCTTAGTTTTGTGAAGTAAAAATGGAAAGGAAAAACTGAGATCAAAGCTCTTTAATGCCTTAAGGTTTTAAACTTCACATATATAAAAATGCTAACATTTAAATATACTTGCTAGTTGAGGTTAAGGAGCTTTTCTGAAGTGTTGCATCTGTAAATGTTTGTGGTTGCAGGAGCTGTAAAATCTTTCTAGCTTTCTACTTTTTTGCCTTGCTGTACACTTCATTGTTAAACCAAAAAAAAAAAAGGGGGGCATACATCAGGCCTTCAGAATTCCGTTTATTTTGAAAGTGGTTTATGATTATCAGCTGGTGTTCATAAGTAGTGTGCATGTTAAAGTCATGCAATTTTCCCCAAGCATGTTTGTAGTATTTCCTTTCCAAAAGCAGCTCTGATGCTATTGTATGAGCATATAGCACTGTCCATACCTTTCTCCAGTTATGCTTTTGCCTTTCTTTAACAATACTTATCTGCTTTATAGATATATAATTGTGGAGATACTAATTTCTCTGGGGTGTTTTTTAGAGTTAAAAAAAATGCTGGCCTTTTCTATAAAAACATATACTTACCCACAGTTTTGTCAAAGGATACTGCTACAATATGGGCCAATAGCTCAACTGGAATAATAAAAAAAAAGTCTGATATTTGAGGTTATCCTGTCTGGGAAGAAAGTAAGGGATTGAAATTTGAGAGCTGGGCAACGGGATTGAAAATATGAGGAACTAGCACTTTATGAACACTTATTAGTTTAATGATTGTTCCTTTGATTTCTTTGTTCTCCTAGCATCTTGCATGACACAGCCCCCAGAGGAAGGGACGTTACTAATCGTTTGGTAAACCTGAGGAAAGAGAAGGCAGACATCCTTCTTCACCTTTAGCCTTGTGAAGGGATTCCAGCGGCAGGCAAACTGCCCAAAGAAAGGAAGAGTTTGTGTTGCAAGACAAGCTCAAGAGCAAAGGCGTGTGTGACATGCTGAGAAATTGTCAAGGGATCAAATGGAGATGTTGGAAAGAGAAAGGGACATAAAGGAAAAGACCACTGGACATGATGCAAAAGCTGCTAAACATGCTGGAGAACTTTGTTGCACTTTGCTCACGTGTAACATCCTAAAGCAATCCAGTCCTGGAGCCTTTCATTCTTCCAACTGTAAGCCATAGGCAGTCCCTCCAGACGTTCCTCCCCAAGATGAGGGAGCACATATGGTCCCACTTGCACATTTCTGAACCCCTTATAAAAATATGTCCAGCCTCCACATTAGGTCGTTTGTCCCGTTTTAGTTCTTTCAGTTTGCACCATCCTGTTGTGCCAAAGCAGTAATTCTAGTTATAATCTGCACTTAACTGGAAAGAATTATTAAAGTGTAGGTCTCCCTGATAATAGCCATTTGTAATAAAATTGAAGTACACAAACTGTATGTAATACATTGTATTCATTTCATTCACTGCACTGTCATAAAGTTTCTTCTATATCTTTGCTCGTAAAATATGAGCACGGAATTTCTGTGAACCCACTTCCCTGGATGCTACAGATACACAAAAAGGGGAGAGATTAGCTGTTCAGAATATTCCAAAGTTGTCTTTTTCAACTTCCATCTATTCTCTCAGACGTTGTGATGTTGGGCAAAACTCAGCAAACTCATGAGGCAGATGTTATGGCAGGATAAGTAACCTATGGAGCGGGTGGTAAGGGGATGCGTGATCAGACTTCGAATAGCACAGAGGCAGGTTGGACTCGATAGAAACTCAAAGCGTCTGCTTTGCTTGAGGCAGAACACTGCTAGTAAGCAGGTTGGCAACATCTTGGCTCTTTGAAAAACAACATTTCCCAATATGCTTAATCTTCTAAATTTGAGGAAGGAAGGGGGACTGTCTGGTGCACCATTCTTGGAAGCTTGCCAGTCCCTGCCTTAGAGCAGGCTCCAGCCCATGATTAAACACCTCTGCTTTCCTTTCTGTCTTCCAAACGTTCAGTGATGATTCTGCCTCAGCCAAAAATATTTAAATGTCTAGAAAAGCTTCTGAAAAGCCAAGAAAATAAAGACAAAGTCTTACAGTATTGTATTTAGTACTGCACCACCATTTAGATCCCCATGTGTTTAAGTGAGCAAAAGCTTTGTGTTTTATTGTGCAAAACAATGATGAACTTTTCCCCTAAAAATTCTGGCACCAGACCTTTCCCAGACTGCTCCATGTAAATGTTAGCAAACTTCCTACAGTATCCAACATGATGTGCATTCTTGCTGAGCAGGAAAGGCCTGGTACCAGAATGTTTAGAAAAATCATCTTTAGTCTGTACAGCACGTGGGGGAACCCCCTTGCTCCCCAAACTTTATTTGCAAAAACATGCTAGTGAACTGAAACCTGGTTTAGAGGACTAATGGCAGCTGTGGCTCTTGATAGCCTCTGGTTTATGAAGCTATCAGAAATTTTAGGAAAGCGTTGCTAAGCTTTGGTCTGGGCCCAAAGGCCAGTATAAATGCATACTGTTGTGATAATCCTGGTGGTTGTTTTACACCTACAAGCCAACATGGATGAAAACAAGTTCATGGTATAGAAAAAGGCACTAATCCATAAGAAGTTATGACATTTTCAGATCTGTCCCATGGTGCTTTTAGACTGACTTCACAGGATGCTTCTCTAGCTTGTAGTTACAAACTTTGTACTGCTAACCTTTTCTCCAAATCAACATTTGATTTGGGGTTATTGACTATTTCCAGGCTGCAGAG
>VYXH01012164.1:165577-203195 GCA_013397275.1 Burhinus bistriatus | reverse complement strand
GGGGGGGGGGAAAAGACTATTTTGTTTTCTGGCAATATGTGGAGTACCACAATAATTAAACTAGAACATGGTTGGCCTCCAAAATTTACAGTTTACCTGATTGCTAGTATAGCTGAAATACCATTGTATCCCAGATCCTTAGCAGTCCTTAGCAACTGCTTGAAAATGGAAGTGCACTGTCATCTTCATTAACAGCAGTAACAAAAAACAAAGCCAATCATACTCTAGTGTAAACCTGCTCCCCCCACCCCCCTGGAAAAAAAAAAAAAGTGCCTTGGTACACATTTAACTTGCAGTAGGTTTGGCTTGGGTATGAGTATGCGCTCTACCAGGTGAATAGTGTGTACTACACTGAGCCCTGTGGCTAAACTGAGACGGGCTTGTTCAGGCTGGGAGGGGACGCAGGAAAATCTCAGCCCAGTAGAGATGCTGTCATTTTAAAAGGGAAGTGGCACGCACCCTATAACTGAAGCTAGGTGAATGTGAATTTTCAGTTTAATTATTTGACTAACTACAGCAAAGTAAAAATCCAAGCAAAAATCCAAGCAAAAATCTTGAAGCTCAGACAAATCTCTTTTAAGAAAAATCTTTCCTGAGTAGACCAGCTCTTAGATACATGAAATACCACATTGATGAGTTAAAGTAAATTCAGGAAAATCTGTATTAAAATTTTCTTTCGTATTTGTAAAATGAACTAACTTCTATCATTGCAATTTCTGAGATCCGATGGAGGTACTGCATATGATTTTATAAAATTGTTTGTTTATAGATAAGGTAGCATGTGTGGACAATTTTCTGAGTTACCTTCCTCTTTCCCATGGACCGAATTTTGTAGAACAGTAAATCTGTGGACATGTTGGCACTTGCTGTGTTTGACAAAGGGTAAAAATCTGCATCTGTCTGCAATTACTCTTGTCTCCTGACAAAACCTCTTTCTGTTTTGTCTTGATAAAAAGAGAGGGAACAATGTTCTTATCCCAAATACATGGTCCAAGGAAAAAGCATGTTCTGTCATGCTGCCAGGAAAAGGTTATAACGTATTATAGAGAGATTTGACAATTCTATCAGCTTGTTGCCTGGGAAGCTGAGAATTGTTTGATAAAGGAATGCCCACATCTAAGAGGCTGGAAGAAAGTGGGCAAGATGAGGTGGTATAACCTCTCCAACATGTCAGAATATTGACCTCCTTATTTGTAGAAGGTCTCCTCTAGCTAGCAGGTTGGCTCTAAACTGCTCACAAAGGCTAGAGGAGCAACAGAAACTCAGATCCTGTTATTTAAACTGCTGCTCATTTAAGCCCCAGCCTGCTATACTTAACTGCTGCAAAGAACTGTTTACTGTGGCATATGTGTTCTGATCTTCTTGATTTTTAGTTTTTTTGGCATAGCCTACAGAACTAGCTTTGTAACTCACCTGGAATAGACAACGCCACCCTTTTCCTAGTGATAATGGCTGGTCCTTTTTGCTCCAATGTCCCTTCTGCCCTCCTGGAGTCATAAAAATTTAGGAATACTATAAGAACAGGCTTTTGGTAGCTAAGAGGATTGCTGCATTCTTTGTGGTGACGTGTTTTCTGTAGATCAATATCTTGATGCAGATCAAGATACAACTTTTGCTGCACGCAGGCAGAGGCTGGTGGTCATCTCTTCTGAGCTTGTGATCTCAGTCAGCCATCTTGGCTAGCAAACCGCTTGTGTCTTTCTCTTCACTAGTTACCTTTTTCAAGCAAAATTCCCATTTAGCAAAAATAACCTACCTTTTTGTAAATGTCCCAAGGACACCCATTAATGAAATCCTGATTGTGTAGATGGAGCACGTGGCTAACTGCTTACGGGATTCCCATCTCTGGATCGTTTGGTGTCTAAAACCCAGAGATCCTCCCAGTAATAGTTTAGATACTCTAAAAAAGAGAGTTCTTTATCAGCCTATAATTGTTTTCTAAAGATCTGAACTTCCCCCAGTTAGAATTTAATTTGTAGGAAAAGCTGTTCAAATTGTTTTCAAACATGGTATGACATAGCATGCTATCTGTGCTAGCAACATGATGGGCATGATGACCTGTGACCAGAAATACAGAAGTATTTGCAGATTCCCTTAGCAGATGACCATTTATGACTTAAAGGAGGATGTAATTGAAACAGTATTTCTGCAGTTTGGTTTTCTCTCCCTTGGCTTACTCATAATCACAGAAAATCTGATTGCTTCTGTACTTGTGTGGCAGAGCTCAAATGCTGTCTCACAGTCACTCCTAGTGAAATAATCTGATGATTGTTGTTACACATTTCCCTTAATTTCATTATTACTGAGAACTCCCAGGAAGTTTGAGCGGGAGTTAGCTATCCCAACAATGACAATGGCCTGGCTGAGACACTTTTTAGGCTTTTCTCCTGAAATCTTTCTGTGCAGCATGCTTGCCTTAACATGAAAATAGAGTGCCTTAGAATGTCAACCAAGTTCTGCACTTGTATCTGTGCAGTGTCCCATCTCCTGATGTGGGTTCTAGTTGTATGATTTCCTTACAAAAAAGTTCAGGAGTTCAAAACTTCCTCATCTACAATAGAAAAGATTGTGCCCAAAGGCACTTGTTAGCAATGAATTAAAACTTTAGCTTACATATATGTACATCAACTGCATTTAAAAAATATTTCTGAAATTCTGAGCATCTTCTGAAATGCTAGACTGTTCAAGGCCCTTTCTCAGAGAATTTGTCTATTGGCAGTTTCAGTTCATTGCTTCCCAGTATCTTCCCAACATTTATATTCTGTCGTGTGACAATAGGTAACTATTTTTTTAAAANTTTAAGTATTTTATTGCAAGACTTACTAGGCTGTTATTTGAATTAATTCGCAAGTGCTGTTTTGCCATTCTCAACTGTGAGACTGTTGGCCAGGAAGGAAAAAATGACAGGTACTTAGGATACAGATAGTGCTGAGTTCTGGGATCAGTGCCAAACTGTATAGACTCTTCAAAGAAAGGTAGAGTAATAGTCTTTAAAGCAGACCTGTTTCTGAAAAAATTTTCAAGAGATTCTGTTGAAAATGTTAGTTGCCCCTAAAGATCTTCGGAGGGGCCAAGGAGCATTCGCTTACAGGAGGCGACACCAGGACCTGTTGCGGCTGTGTGCTGCTGTATGGTTTATTTCTGAAGCTTCTCCCTGTGGGCATTGCCTTTGTGGGCATGGTAGCTGCCCCATGAGTAACTGAATGGCTGGAGGACTCTACTCCTCTCTTACGAGTTGTGTTTTCTGTAAGTTCCTGTTGTCAGATATAATGTATATTTTAACATAAAGTTTTCTTTGTCAAAGGTGGCAAATATTTCTCATTGACTTTTTGCCTGATAATCCATTAAATTAGACTTAACGGTGATTGACCTTGACTTAAGAGATAAAACGCCAATTTGTTGTACTTTAACAAAATAAATGGATAACCAAAAAAGTTACATTCCATCGTCTTACAAATAAAAAAGCAAGTGTTTAGATGTTTTGCCTTTTAAATATGATTCATGATACCATAAATTAAAGACTTTCTCTACATTTATGACTGGCAGCATTTGCCTTTCTTCAGAAAACTTGTCTGTATAGTCTGAACACTTATCTTTCAAGTCGAATCTATTGCATTGTCTAACTGTAGCACTGTAAATAACATTTGAAGTGTTGCACTATTCAAAGTTATTTCTTAAAGCTTGAAGTTAAGAGGCAATATGTTTATTTTTAGTATCAATAATTCGCGTTACATTGGTGATAATAATCAATTATGTTGAGTGACCAGTATGTCACTTTCAGTCTTTCTTCACTAACAATCCCAATTTGTTTTGTAACATCTTCTGACTGTATGTTGATGTGAGATGTTAAGCATTTTTAGTTCTTAATGGGTTGTCATTAAAAAGAATGTATTGCATTAACTCTGAAGGGAGGAAACTGCAGAGTATCTTGCTATCTGCAGTGCATGTTGGGCTACATGGATTTTTCAGGTCATGATTTATTATAAGTAGTTTGGTATGCTATGTTAGGGTTTTTTGTTTTGTTTTGTTTTAACTCAGAACACTTCACAGCCATGTAGTTTGTGCAGCAGAGTTGTTGCAATTGATCATAGGGGAGTAGAGATTGTTCATTATAAATTGTTTTTATGCAGGCCTTTAGATCAGTTTTTTTAATGTATGTATTATTATAGTTGAAAAGGACTTACCACACCCACTATGCAGTGTTTGAAGACATTTGTAGACCTAAATCCTCTTTTTCCTTGACTTTGTTTCTCAGACCACCAATTCTCCCTAGTCCTTCTCCTTCAAAATCCATTCCAATCCCACAGCCCCTCCGACCAGCAGATGAAGACCATCGGAATCAATTTGGGCAACGCGACCGATCCTCTTCAGCTCCCAATGTTCACATCAATACAATCGAGCCAGTCAATATTGATGTAAGTATTAATAATGTTTGGATCAGAATAGAAGATCTGATGTTTCCCTTATGAATTCCAGTGTGGTACATTTATCGTGGGTCCACAGGAGTGCTGTGTTTCTAAGCTAATCCTTGGTGGTCTGTCACAATCTTCATAGATACCACGTAAGACATTTTTGCTATTAGGAGATGTAAGAATGCAAATAACCCATTCTCCAAAAGCAGAAACTGCCTTTTGACAATCCTGTCCTTTCATTTTTGAAGAAACATTCTACCACAGACCGCTGCTGTGTTTTTTGTCATGGGTCCCAAGGCTCGTGCTGCTAGCTGTACCACAGAGTTTAAGAATATGAAAGCCACTCTGGCAAACCATTGTATGTGTTAAGCATATGTCTTCATATGTAAGATAGGGACTTTTAGTATTTGTAATTCAAGTAATATTTCTGGCATTGAAGAAAATTAAATTATTGCAGTAAACTGAGTTCAGATTTACTGAATGTTCCTTAGGATTTCAAGAGCCCAGTATATATTGTTCTGAGCATTCTTTTGGAGTGTTCAGAAACTGCTACACTTAACTTGTTTTCTACATTTTTGAAATTTCTGGATGCCAAATAATAATAATAATGGTTGGTATTAGGTATAATGGCGGCTAGGACCTTTCAAAATGTTGGTCACAACAACCTCTTTCTAATTTTGCTAATGTACGCAGCTTGTATTTTACCCTTAAGTCTACTCTCTAGAAATTAGTCATTTGTCATGTGAGCAGTCTTGAAGTCTGCCTGGACACCGAGGCACAAAATGTGTTTTGCATGTGAGCTGAGTGAAAGGTGAAATGTTAGTTGAGTATTAAGAGTGTGGCTGCGTAGAGATTTGCATATGGTGTATGGCAGTGCTGCAGCTGAGAGGCAGGACCAGTGCTTTCTGCAGCAGTGCCAGGTGTATAAAGCAATAAAATAGTTGTGTAACCAAAAAAAAAAAAAAGAAAAAGCTTGATGATGAAAATGGACATACAGAGGCAAACTGCTAGAATTTTCTAATTTTCTTCCGTTTAGAAAATCCTTAGTGTACTTTGCTTTTAGTCTGGATATGTTGTAAAAGATACTGCCAGTTCACAGTGGATTGCAAGTGAAGGAAACCTTTTGCAATCATTTCTGAGAAGAGCAGAGTGTGCCTGGCTATGCAAATGAGGTGCTTTGTTACAAGATAAAACGAAGCAGAACTCATTTGACTAATGTACCTCGGTACAGGAAATTGGTGTCCCAGCTTCTGATGTGACAGTTCAAATAATTTGTGCCACAAACACTGTAACGAGAATGTTTGGTTCGATATTGCTTCATGCATTTTGGCCAACTACTTGTTTAAATCAATATTTTCATGTCAGCATCTATTTTGGGTGGTGCACGTTTCACTTTACTACTGACAGATGCTGTTTTAAAGCAACTAATTTTGAAAAGTTAGTAGTGATAAATAGTTCTTTGGAGTCGCTGCTATTAGTAAGCCAGGGTAGGAAACAACTTTTATTTCATGGACAACATAAGAGGTTATGAATTCTCAATTTGATCAATCTCAATTGATTCTGGAATGTAAATGATAATACCTAAATTAAACACTTTTTTAATTTATTTATAGGACTTGATTAGAGACCAGAGTTTACGAGGAGAGGGAGGTAAGTAGTGTTTAAACTAGCTACTGTGCGATATTTAATTACACGACCTCTCTGTCCTTTCCCTTTGTTTTACTTCCTTCTAAAAAACACAGGCACAAAGGAAAATATGACTAGGACAAAAAATGAATTTGCATTTGCTTGTCCATGAACTTAATATTTGTCTGACAAAGGTTTAAGTCATTTGCTGGTCATTCTGGGAGTGGGGGAGACAGAAGGAGAAAAAGTTTTGAAGTGGCATCTAGTTTTTTAGTTTTAAAATTATCTTGCACCATCACTTTTTTGCGCTCATATGCACACACTCATTCACTCACATGGCTGCACACAGATATGCTACAACTTCCCAACTCTATCTCAAAGATTTTTATGACTGTTGTTACCTTTCCACCCATGGAAACAACGGGGGTTTTCATTGAAAACCATCAAAATGGTAGATGGACCTTCCATACAAACTGCTGCATCCTAAAACAGCATCAAATACTCCGGTTCTTCTCCCCCTCTGCCCCTGCTGAAGATGCTGCTTTGCTGTACTGCATGCCTGTGCTACTCTAGGAAGCAGGTTGTTAGGACCTTATGCTAAAGCCAGGTCTTAGTTTTTCCTTCAGTAACACACAGTCCTAATTCACAGTTATGTCAGAACTAGTGCCAGAAGGTGTATTTTTCTTCACATGTTATGCACAGGCCTGTTAAGTCACTTCTCCCACTGGCTGTCAAGGTCCTGAGAGGGCTTCTTATGTGCTGTGTTTATTCCTATGAATATAATAATACTATAGAAATAAAGAAATAGTAAGCAGGGCAGGCATATGACAATTTTTCCAACTCCAAATCATTAACACAGTTGTCTCTTACTAATTATAACTTGCTTCAGCCATAAGTAAAGTCTGAATTACCTTAGTGCGTGCTCTCCAGATCTCTACGTTTTTGTACTGTGGACTTTCACTGACTTTGTTTTTCCCATCCAAATGTGGTCGTTGGTAGGATGGTGCCTACCTGCTGCATTGTGTTTGATGGAGATTTTTTTCCTATGCCAGTGATAGAACGCTTTTTAAAAAGAAATTTCCTTTAATCCTGCAAGCCTACTAATTTAAAGTTGCCAGTTTTAGCTATTTTTGTGTGTGTTGATAGGTGTGGCTCTCCACAGTTTTGCCCATTTCGTCCAGCATTTAAATGTTGTGCTATCATGTTGGTTTTAACTTTTGATCATAAACTGTCTGCTTGGCATCTGAAAACAATTGGCTATTCCCAGTCCTGAAACAGTGTTATTAGTAATTGACTTTTTTTTTTTCCTTCAAAGTACAGAAGCAATCTATGAATAGGAGTCAAAGCATCCTAGTTATTTCCCATGACTTCTTTCATTTCTTCTATGTGTCTGTCTTTCTGTCTCTGCCTGCCCGTCTCTTTCTCTCTAACAGCCCCTTTGAACCAGCTGATGCGCTGTCTTCGGAAATACCAATCCCGGACTCCCAGTCCCCTCCTTCATTCTGTCCCCAGTGAAATAGTGTTTGATTTTGAGCCTGGCCCAGTGTTCAGAGGTAGTTGGGCTCTTCTTTCTTGTTTTCACCCAAACAAAATAAGTAAAACCACAGATGCTGTTTGTGCCTCACCCTCACACCGTGTGTATGTAAGTGTGTGAGTTTATCAAAACACCTCTGTTTTTTGCTTGGCCTGGCTGGAATGCTTTGAATGTGCTTTTCACACATACTCACTTTCACCTTTACACGCTTGAAAATGACTATAAATAAAGTCTGACTTAAATCTTCAAAAGCAAGGAATTTCATAGTTGAGGTTTTAATGGGGACCTTAACATAACTTTTCTAAGCAAAGGTCCTTGGACTGCATTACAGTGATTTTAAAGACAAAGTGATGCCCTTAACTTAGAATTTCCTTGACTATTCAGTTTAAGTCAGTTCAGTGCTTCAACAGTTTTCTATATTTAATGTTCTTTGTTTTGAAAAGTAATCTAGGAAATCAAATGTGAATTGCAAACATTTCCATTGATATCTTGTTAGGTCTCAAGCTTTTCAAGTAATGTGTCATGTCAACTTTCAATGAATACTTCATTTTGAGAATGTGCTATTGATACTACATTGGGGCCCTAGATGGTTTAGACCATGTAGTTTCTATTTAGTTAGCAAATCTCCAGTGAAACAGTTTTTGCTCGTGTCCTGTACCATGTAAAATAAGACTCTTCCATTTTCATGTCATTGACTCTGGGGGTAACTCGGGCCTAAAGCTGTCAATGGATCTGTTGTATTGCACAAAATCCCCCAAAACTCTGTGGGATTTCATATGCTGGAGAAACCAACTATTAAGTAATAGCATGAAATGTAAATATTTATGTGTATACATATACATGTAGAAATGGGTAGTTCAGTGCATGTAGTGTGGTTTTCAAATGCTACCATCTTGGCTGTTTCAAAGACTTTTGTTTCAGAATATATCAAGAGCAGCTCTCCTTAAGAACTTGTAAAGTTTTTCCAGAAGTCTTTGTAAGAAGACAGGTGTTCCCAACAAGCAAACTGGCTACAGTATGGAATACGTTATGTACAGCTTCAGAGTCCAAGCTAATGACTTAAGTCCAACATTATCTCAAGTATTGTACTCTCATAACTTGGAAAACAGGCCATCTGTTATTATTATGAACAGATTAATGTTTTGCCATGTGCTGTAAGCATTTTTGGTGAAGGGTGAATATTGTGCTAATGTTTCTATATCGTGGTATTAAAATTTAAGTAGGAGACTTTAGTTACCTCTAATGAAAACACATCTTAGTAGAGCTTTGCTATTACAGAGTAAGTCTGTAACCCAGTAAATTTTTGCAAAATTACTCACGTTCTGGGAACATCATGCATTTAATTCCATATGTGTGACTTCAGGCAAATAATATAGTAAATAAATGACAGTATAGTGATCATAAGATGAATATGACCAAAAGTCCACCCTTCAGGTCACTGGCTTCCAGCTGCTTGTAAATGTAGTTAGGGTGCCCAATATGCATCATTATTATTGCTTTAGCATGTGGGACAAAGTTTATGGATGCTGTGTCCCATTTTTGATATGTTGGTATGTCATTATTTTGTGCTTCCACTTCTAAATGTATGGATTTTAGCTCAGTGAGGACAGGCCGTCATGGATATGTAGTCTGATAAATTAGCATGCACTGAGTGACTGAACTCGAGCAACAGTTTTAAAAGTCACAAATTCAATTTTTGAACTCAACTTGGCATTAGGAGACAATTTTTTGGTAAGAACGGGGCTTCTGAAGGAATATGAGAAGGAGTATTGTCTTCTACCACTTCCCAGAGCACAGATGTGAGAGAAAGCGTTGGAATGTTGGAGGTCTTGTACAATGACATACATTGTTTAGCAGAGCAGCATGAACTTAATTAACAGTTGACCCTATTTCATGTCCTTTGCATTGCGAGGGTCAACATAACCTTGTTACGAATAATTACGGTGTATTTTAAAAAGCAGTGTCTAGTTGAAGTGCTCTATTTGTAAAGAGCCATTGGAGGTCTGAAACACAGCTCTGTTAGTGACATTCTCCTGCATCTATTTGTTTAGATAACATATAGGCTACAGATGTACTGTTCTTTTTGTGTTTAATAGAGTATGCTTCAAATAGCTAACTGAAGTACTTGTTCTTTTTTAATCCTTTCTGCAGTCTAATATTTACTTTTAAATAAGATCTCTCTGCTAACAGATAGCTTTAAAACAGCCAAATAGTTTTCAGGTGGCACTTGGAGACTTCAACTAGAAAATACCTCAGTTTTTTGCATTTAGTCTATTTTGATTCCAAAGTACAGTATTTCAGCTATTTATTGGGTCCCTAAAAGGTTAACTACAAGAAATCTGAGAGGTAGCTACTGCTAACTAAAATGCTACTACTTTTCTTCTCCAAGAAACTGGTGGAATTAAAAAACACTTCTTAAAAAAATTTTTTCTTTTTAGTGAGACATTGTCCTTCTGGTAATTTGTGAACAAGAGACTGGGAACTATCTGGTATACAGGGATGTTTGCTATAGATTTGTCTCTTGCTGAAATCTAAGACTTGAGCACTAATCTAATATTAGGACAATATTCCTAGTATATGTTTGTCCCCTCTTAACATTTACATTGATGTTTGGAGATACTGCATTTTAAACACAATGCTTGCACCTAATATCAATACGTTCTTGTAAGCTGGTTTCTTATAGATAAAATTATCCTGTTTCTGAAATTTAGGTTCAACTGCAGGTTTGTCTGCAACACCTCCCGCCTCTTTGCCTGGGTCACTCACCAATGTGAAAGCATTACAGAAATCACCAGGACCCCAACGGGAAAGGAAATCATCCTCATCCTCAGAAGACAGAAATAGAATGGTAAGGCAAAGATCAGCTATTTTCATTCATAGCATGGTGTATTTGTAGTATAGAAATACTACACAACCATGTTCCTCTCACTTTTCTTTCATCAAAGCCTTCTGAATTGTTTTGAAGATAAGTATGGTAATGGTCAAGGACTTAAAACCAATAAATAACGGAATATTGAAATGGTGGGGCTGATATAGAAATCATTTGAATAATTGACTGTACTCAGTCTTTCTCCATTGCACACAAATATCTTGGTGTGCTTCGTATTATAATGCCAGTTTCCTTTCAAGTAACAGCTTAACTTTTCCCACCATAATTCATGAACTCAGAAAGTTCTCTAGTGATTCTCAAATGTAAAAATATATTAAAATGTCTGCTTTTTTTTTTATTCACAATTTAGCATTATGATTGAGTAAGAATTGAAAAATAAATGTGACGTTCTTTTTGGTTAGAATTTCTTAATATTTACTGGTTTTAACACTGCCAGAAACCCGTGGCAAATATTTCATGCCACGAAATAATTTAGTATACCTGTGTGCTGAGATTTTGCATGTGGCTGGCTTGAAAAGTCAAATACAATATCTGAAAAAGAAAGTTCTTCTAGGACTTTAATGATATGAAATGCTGATACCAAATCTTTAACAAAGGAGCTGTTTTCACAGACATTAACGCACTTGCTTTCTTCCTTTTTATTGTTTATGTATATATATATATATACAAAGAAAACCCTTGGTCGACGGGATTCTAGTGATGATTGGGAGATACCAGATGGACAGATCACAGTTGGACAAAGGATAGGATCTGGATCATTTGGAACAGTCTACAAAGGAAAGTGGCATGGTATGTGGCCATCATGGCAAAGTTATTCTTAAGCAAGTAACATTGCCTGCTGGGGGCCATCCAGCTGGAAAGCAGCTTCACAGAAAAGTGCCTGGGGATTCTAGTGAACACCAAGTTGAACACAAGCCAGCAGTGTGCCCTTGTGGCAAAGAGGGCTAATGGTATCCTGGGCTGCATTAGGCAAAGCATTGCCAGCAGGTCAAGGGAGGTGTTCCTTCCCCTCAGCACTGGTGAGGCCACACCTGGAGTGCTGGGTCCAGTTTTGTGCTCCTCCGTATGAGAGACATGGACATACCAGGGAGACTATACTGAAGGGCCATAAAGATGATTTTTAAATTAATAAGTAGTGTGCTAAATAGGTAATATTAGAACTTCACACTGTTTAGAAACTCAACTCTTGCATGTTCTTCTGAATTAAGTAATTATTAGAATAAAGATGAAACATAGTTACTAGAAAGGCTGAAGTACTCATCTTGATGAACGAAGATTTCAAATGTATATTTGGAAAGCTTTGACTTGGCTAGGATTTCTCAGAGTAGAATAAGAACAGTGTTTATACAGTTTACAGAATATTTACTTATTTTAGTATTGTAGTGGTTAATTTCACGAAAGCTAGAAAATAGGGTATCTCAATATTTCTGATGCATTATATAGCATTTCCTCAATAAAGGAATATGTATCAATGACACTTATTAAAAATTGCTATTTTAAAGGTGATGTGGCAGTGAAAATGTTGAATGTTACAGCACCCACACCTCAACAGTTACAGGCTTTCAAAAATGAAGTAGGAGTGCTCAGGTAAGAATATTTCTAATGTCATAAAATAAAACAACGTGTAGATTTATGCTTCATTAATCATTGAATTTTAGATTTCCATTAGAACACATTGGTCATATTCCTCCATAATGATACTTTGGGAAGAAAATATAACTTGCCATTTTAAAATATTTCTTTGCATCCACTGCTAGTTCTTCCCCTGTATGTTTGTCTATACACCTATGTTGTGAATATACGTATGTCCAAACACTCAAGACAGGACTGGTTTTTTGCTGTTGTACTATCCCCAGGGCACAGTCAAGCCTAAATGTGAACTGTGGGCCTTTCTTTCCTCTCATCCATGTTGTGAGATTGAAGGAGAGCATGACTACTTGTTCGTTTTGAGCTACAGCACTGCCCATATTACCCTTTGTTTAATAGTTTCTGTTCAGTAGCATTGACTTCTCTTTGATTTTTTTTTTTTTTAAATGTATTTCTCATAAAGTCACTTCTTGATTTCCTTTTCTCATGTCTACTGCTTGTACTTTCTCAGAGGAAGTATTTGTCTTGGGTTCAGTTCTTAAAAGAGGATCCATCAACATGATACAATAGAATATTTGTTGGGGAAAACCATTAGCATCCAAGTACAATCTTGAGCATAATTCTGTTTTAAGAAACAAAATAGAAAGAAGGTTTTTGCCTCTAGAAAACTGATGTGTTGACCTGGGCACCTGTGCTGGAGGAGCATCCCCAATAAGCTACACGGGGAGAAGGGGATGGTCAGCCTTTTTTCCCCGGAAATGTCAGTTCTGAAAACTCTTAAGCCCATAGTTGTGGAAGTAGAGGCTTTCTGCGGTATACTACTTTGGATATCTCTGCATATTTTTGACATATCTGCTCAGGAGAACTTAATGAAATCAAAACTGTTGTATTTCATATTTAGTCCAGATTTCCGCTGGCAGTCCCATAGCTGGAGTCCAGCTTTTCTCTGTGGTTGATCATTTCAGCACTTACAGTAAATAGTCAGTTGTCCTATCCTTTGACCCAGACAAGCCAGATTTACCTGTAGTTGTGCCTTTTTCATTATGCTTCATCATTACTTTCTTAGCTTTGAAGTAGGATTTGCGAGAAACCACTTATTTTTTGTTCTCTCAGCACTTACTCTCAGCATCACTTGACAAATCTTTGAACCTGAAAAAGGCAGTCACATAGTGTAGAACTGTCCTCGCCTGTGTTGCGGAGAGGACAGAGGGTTTCACACTCCAGGCTCCCATGTTAGTTTTTTAATAGAAGAAAACATGAAGAGCTCTGCCATCTTCAGCAGCAGCATAGATTTAAGAAGCTACCACAGGTTTTAAGCTTGGTCTGTCAGGTTTGAGCTGGCTGCCTTCGGTACCAAGCTGTGTTGGAAGAAGATTGCCTTTATTTTTCCACAGCCCCTGGGAAAGCTGGGAAATACTCCAGAATTCTTAGGTGCCTCATCTTTGTCATATCTCATTGGTGTGTTTGGAGGTTTCTAGTTCTGCATGTCCATTTGATGACAATAAGAATGCGACTGACCTTTCCTGGAGGCTGAGGAGAACCTTTCAGATTTCACAGTGTATCAGTAGATTCTTTCAGGCCTTGAATCTACTGGGATATCTACTGAGGCATTGTTCATTGTGAAGTGTTTCTGTCTGGAGTTCCTCCGTCTTTGAAATAGGTTTGATTTAATCTGGCCAAATCTCTGTGGTGAACTCCAGTCTCTCCCAGTGCTGCTGGGAAACAAGTTTGTATCATAACCTTACTGAGGTACGGTTTTCATACCTGTTTCCATCCTTTTTTGTATGCTGCCTCCGTAGAGAGTACAAAATTCCTGTCAAATAAAGCACTAAGAAAAACTGAAGCCTTGTCAAGGAAGTGTGTTGATGGTTTCTGAATGAAAGAGTTGTCCTTCCTGGAAGCCTCTGAGACTGGAATTTCATTTTGGATGTCCTCCTTAAGGGCAGCAACATCTCATAGCTGGGCTGGGGTTACACAAAAGCAGAACTGCCTGGAAACTGTCACTGTCCCATGGGGACCTAGTGGTAACAGCATCTCTGAGCGGTCCTGTGCCGGGTTGCTTGCAAAAGCAAGAGGAAGCGGTGCTTACCCCGGAATAGCTATTCCATGTCATTATGATAAGAAAGGCTAGTTGCTGGAATAATTCATTAAACTGAATTATGTTATCATGTTATCTTAGTAAAAGTTGAGATTGACCCAACAACTTTTGGAAGTGTATCTTTAGACTGTGATAGATCTGCCTGGTTTTTCCTGATTTCCTGATCCACCTGATTTCCTCCTGATTTTTTTTTTCAACAGGAAAACACGACATGTGAATATCCTGCTTTTCATGGGTTATTCAACAAAACCCCAGTTGGCTATTGTTACACAATGGTGTGAGGGGTCCAGTTTATATCACCATCTACACATCATTGAGACCAAATTTGAAATGATCAAACTAATTGATATTGCACGACAGACTGCACAAGGCATGGAGTAAGTATCGTATTACTTGTTTGCAGATGAGCATTGGAGCAATGTTTACTTACCCTCCTTCATGCTCTGACTGACAGCCAGCTATCTGCTCACTTTGCCAAGCCCAGGGTCCTGCCCTGATGATCAAAGCATTTGGTGAAGTGTTTATTATTTTGATTAGTGAAATAGACTTGTTCTTTTTCTTGGAACATAGGGAAATACAAATCATCACAGAAATGTAGTCTTAGATAGTAGAATAAAGATAATTACAGTGTAGTTAAACTTTGTCTTGTGAGCAAAGATTTCTGTTCCAGGTTTTACGACCTTCACAGTGCACATAGTCTTATGGTAGGAGGTAAAACATAGTTTAAAAAGAAATGAAACGTGAATGAAAGTTCAGAATCCTGTAAGATAATGCAGAAGACAGTCCTGTTAGCAAAAAGAATCCTTTTTTTTTCTCCTTTTCTTACACGTATTGTAGCTTTCTAAATAATTGATTTCAGCATTTGAAGAAAACATACCTTTTTTGTTCTAAGGACTGTAAGTAATCCTTAGTCCCATGGAGGGCAATTGAGTGAGTTAGAATTTACAAAACTAGCCCAATATTGTGTGTCAAAATCAGAACACTGATGTAAGATCAGAGAAATCACCCTCCAGCGGGAAAACCGCTATGATGATTGCAGCTATTTGTGCCATTTTTCTACTGAGTATTCTATTATATTTTCAGTCAAGAGGTGGGGAGGGAGGGGTTTGCAGCAACCAGCGTCAGCCTTCTGTTTGCCTGCTCATCTCCCCAGGCTCCCTCTGTAGGTAGTGGAGATGCAGAAGCTGTTTTGTGAGAGTGATTCAAAGCAGAGACATAAATTGGGGCTTTTCCAGCAGGTTTGTGCCAATCCCATTGACTAAACAAAGAGCCATGGGAGACTGGTTGCCTAATTTAGGCTGTATCTATGCTGTGGGGCAAGTACTCCCCTCTGTGTTCCATGCAATCTATTTATCCAGTCTGCAATCGGGGGGTCTTTTTTCCAGTCCCATACTAAAAAGCAGTCAGCATACTTGAGTACGCACTGAGACTGGGAAGCATATTTAGCTCCTGCAATTTAGAAACACATTACCTAAAGCTGTGACTAGCCCACAAAGTGTCTTGACAGTCACCATTAAGGCTGGGAGGCAGAAACTTCAGCACTCAATGGCATGTCAAAAATTACTGAAGTTCTTTAATTTTTATTCTCAATATGGAATTAGAACTGAAAAGCAGAAGTTGGTGCATAATTGTTATTTCATTCTTCAGTAGCATCAGGTTTGAGCTGGAAATCTAAGCTTTATTTTATTTTGGGGTTTTTTTCCTGTGACTGTTGAAGGAACTGTCATGAGTAACTGAAGTTTTTACCACCTTGATAAATATGTGCAGTTTGAATATCTATAGAATTTGTGTTTCAGTAATACAGTGAATTTTGAGTTGTTGATTAGTGAAATATCATTTAACCCACCTAATCTATGATGTTCCTTTTCAGTTATTTGCATGCCAAGTCAATCATCCACAGAGACCTCAAGAGTAATAGTATCCTTTCCCAGAGATGTGATTGTGGAACGTGACAGCATTCCTGGTTGGGTGGGGTTTTTTTCTGCCAGAAATGAACATACTGCTGTGAAAAGCTGTTCATGTGTGAATATTTGCTGAGTTGAAATTCCGTTGAGAAGGGGTAATATCACTAATAGCAAAGTAAGGAATACTTACTATGTCTATTGATGTGATTGCAATAACGTAGCAAGTTTTGTTGTGGTATCACAAAAATTTTTGCATCATTTGGTTTCTACATGTAATGAAAGATTATGCCAGTTCACTCATGGAATATTTTCATCTTCTTGTACTTGGCATTTCAAGAAAGAACTTGGCGTTTCAAGAAAGCCACCTGGGCCGTGGTCTGTTCAGCACTGGCCCAGTCATTATTTATGTAACCCTTAAGTACCATAATTCACTATGTTGGCTGCTTAGAATCTGTTATATGAAAACCTTCTTCAGTGGTGCTGGATGATTAAAACTGTCATGTCTAATATTGCAGATTTATAGCTGTTTATTGTTCTTGTAGGACAGGACCAGTACCGCTTGTTTGTTTTCCCTTAACATTTCCCCCTTAGATATTTTTCTTCATGAAGACCTCACAGTAAAAATAGGTGATTTTGGTCTAGCTACAGTGAAATCACGATGGAGCGGATCCCATCAGTTTGAACAGTTGTCTGGATCTATTCTATGGATGGTAAGCAGGGGGGAAGTGGTGTGTTTGTTTCAAGAAATTTAATTGGCGTTAGCCAAAGTTTCTAAGACTCTTCCTCCAGCACTCTTTCATACACAAGCTGTTTTATGCTGGAAAAGACAAGCAGTAATATAAAGTACTAAATGAATGCTTTTCAGTTCTTCCTCAAGCATATGTTTTCCAGTAGTCAGGAAAAAAACTTTAGTGTCTTCATCCCTTACTCTGAGGTTTAAACTGAAAAGAAAATGGTGGCTGAGGAAAAAGGGTATGATTAATCCAGGGTTGAGGAGAAGGTGAGAAAAGCCATGGAAAACACTCTGCAAAGGAGCAGAGGAACTAGCTCAGCCAAAAGTCAGATGCTCTTAAGTTTTAAGGATTTAAGCATGGTTACTCTCAAGAGGTTATACAACTTGCTTAAGTCTTAATAAGAAGTATAGCTACGACCTCCTATGCAACTCTTTCTCCTTTTCTCCCTCAAAAGAGTGAAGGCTCTGTTAGTTGGCATTATTTTCAGTGTTGTTGTTATTCTAGTTTCAAAATAGCTTCTCGACCTGGACAAGGTCACTCTGTTTTGTTGTAGAGGAATAAAGGGATCACCAAGCTAAAAAGAACCAATGGATTTGGAGATTCATGTCAACATCCACTCTATATTAGGACCCAGTAACATCTGAAGGCAAGAGTGGGCCTTGCACCTGTTATACTCCGGACAAGTCCATGTTTTGTTTCTGGTATGTGAGGTGCAGCCTGATGTGGTGAAATAAAAACTAATTCTTTCCTTTTATGGTACAGGCACCAGAAGTTATTAGGATGCAAGATAAAAACCCATATAGCTTTCAGTCGGATGTGTATGCATTTGGGATTGTTCTTTATGAATTGATGACTGGACAGTTACCATATTCAAACATCAACAACAGGGACCAGGTAAGGGAAAGGGGGGGATTGACTTCAGTCAGCTGTGGCCTGAAACAGAGATTGATTTCAGCCTTGTGAAGTGCACATTCTGATGTTTTGTGTGTTTGATTTGCGTTTCTGATTCTGATGTTGCGAGATGACATTTCTACATTTTCTAGATCTGCCTCAGCCACGTAGCACCAATTTACTTACTTCTCTTGAGGTATTTTGTTTGTTCTTTTTTACTTCAAGTATAGATTTTCAGCTTCTGATCTGGTTGCCAGGATACTTATTAGGGAGAGAGCAGGTTACTTAATAGTAATCTAGTTTAGAACAGTTCTGCAAAGGCAAAATGATCCTCCATATGTGCAGCTATTCCTCTTTCCTCCCTGCCCCCCCCTTGCATTGAATAATAGTTCAGCAACAGGATTGAGAAAATGGAACAGCAATCATCTCGCTGAATGCTTTATATTAATTTCAATCTTGAGAAATGCATGCACCATCTAATTGAATTTCAGGATATCAGCATTTCTCAAATCCTGCTTGATGGAGTATATGACTTTACAGAGTGTGTGAATCCTGTAAGAAGATTACTTAATTGTGAACAAATATTCCTTAAGTCTAATGATACCACATGCCTGTAATATATCTCCACAGGATAGGCACGTTTGCAAAGGCATGTCTGATTCATTATTTCTCTGTCTAATCTGAAAATAGTATCTATGCATCAAGATCTTTGGTGCAAACTATTCCATGTCTGGGCGGTGATATATTTGTTGTTTCTGTGTCCGCATCCCTTGTTTTTTCACTGTCAGTACTTGAGAATTGCAACCATAGCAACGTTCATCTGTGCATGCCATTTTATAAGGCTGCTTCCATATTTGTCAGAACACTTCATCCCAATTCATCAAATTTGGAGTGACTCCTTTTTTTATTATTATTTTTATTTTTAATTGGTTTTGCCTTTTGAAAGAAGGGAAATGTCCAGATTCCTGGCCAGATGGATATAGCCTTCTAAGAGCAGTATTCGGGCTTGTTTTGTTTTTACCTTTTGAGATTTGAAAGATGAACCCAGCGATGTTTGCTGGATTGAGTGCTGAAACAAATTTTAAATTGCAAAAGAGGCCAGCATATAAAATGTGATCCAATGTCTTGAGTTTTGTCATTCTCAGTCTGTTATCTGAAAACCAGTCTGTTGGTATATCCACCCCAGCTACTATGACGTGACTAAGAATCTTAGTGAGCAAAGCATCATTCTTGTTACACTTCAGAGTGTTTCTCACCTTAACAGATTTTTCTAGACAGACTAGGACTGTTCTTATAGCGATACTCTCTCTTCTCTAGTTAAAATAAAAGTTTAATCCCTATATCATTTGTAAAGAGAGTACTGGAAACATAAATAATAACAAATTTTGAATAGTTTCAACTTAAGTAGTGTAATTGTTTAGAAAAAAGTAACTTCTAGATGATAAGTCTCATTGCAGCAGAGGTAAGGGACAGTGTAGACAAGTCTTTACTATGAAATGCTGCTCTGGCACATGGGGATTTCTAAAGAAACCATATGGGAGTTTTATACTCCTTGATGCCAGCACAGATGTGACTGAATCAGAAAGTTTAAAAAGGACCAGGATTATGTTAGTATAAATAACGTGTATAGCTTGCTTGAAATGTCGGGTCATTCTGTTGGGTTTTTTTGTCAGTGTCAAGATACAAAATAGTTACACTTCATTAAATACAAGGTATGATACACCTGCTGGGTCTGTCTGAGTATTCAGAAAAGGTAGTGATTATCTGCTGCAGCATGAATGGATCTTTGATTAGCTAGTTTGAAAGGGCTTTTTAGTGTCAGCATGACTGCAGTACTCAAACCACGTTGCATTTGACCTTGGGTTGACGTGATGGTGTTTGATGGTTTTTTTATATATCCAAGAGAACATTAACCATATTTATGCTTTGCTTTCCTGCTTTCTATTACTTTACTTTGGTTTATGCTTAAGTTTTATCCTTAGGTGAAATACAAGCCTTGCATGTTAAAGGAATTACTGTGAAAATACATAGCCTGTCTGTCTCCTCTTCTGCAGAGGAGAGGCAGTTTCTTTTTTTCTGTTGTGGTTTTCTTTGGAGGGTGGGGAAGGTGGTCATATGTCAAGAATAAGCTTTTGTGGTGGAAAAGTGTATGAAGGAATTCATTCTTGAAAGGTAAAGGTTTTTAATATCTGAAGTCCATGTGTTTCTTAAAATACCTTTCAGTGTGAATTTGCTGTTGACTTATAATATAAAACAGAATATTTATTTTTACAGACTATTTATTTTTAGGCATTCTGTTCCTGCCACAGGGTTTATAACAGTTTTTGACACTGAAGAACCATTTCTTAGATGGTTATTGCTATAAATGGTAACCATTTACTAGTTTTCAAGTTTCACAGAAATCTCTCTTAGGAGAAAGAGGAAAAAATCTATTTTTTTTCTCTGTACTGAATAGGTTAGCAAACGTTACTCTAAGAAACTAGGCAATTTCAATACCAGATAATGTTTCCTGTGAGCAGAAAACTTGCTGCTGGGATTAAATGGTCTAGGAAAATGTTCATGTTTTGTTACTCTTTGGTTTACGGACTCATCTTCTTCTCCTTTCATCTTTTTTCCCTTTAAATAAAGATAATTTTTATGGTGGGACGAGGATACCTATCTCCAGACCTCAGCAAAGTACGGAGCAACTGTCCAAAGGCTATGAAGAGACTAATGGCCGAATGCTTAAAAAAGAAGAGAGATGAGAGACCCCTTTTTCCCCAGGTGAGAAATGTTCCTCTTTAGTTCTTAGACTTTACAACTCAAATATTAAAAATAAAGATCAGTTATGAACTCAATGGCCAGTTCAAAATTTTTTTGATTAGTGCTATAGCATGACTTCGTAAGAGTGCCAGTTCAGTACCTGATTAGTGCTGTTCAATTAGACGTGTTTATTTTCAGTTCAAAAAGCAGGTGTTAAAATGACTTGTATAGTTGGAAGAGCGTTTATGTGTTGGAAAAAGTTTCGACTGGGAGACAGTGAAATTAGTAATAGCAATTAGACACACAAATTAAACTTGCTGAAATGTTTATACCCCTCCTCCTTGCTCTCCCTCAAACTTTATGAAAGGAAACTGGTAGTTTTGTTACAAAACTTGATTTGTTGTGCCTGCTGAGGAAGGTTTGGGTTCTAAAAGCTTTGGGGGGACCTTATTTTTGTTGTTTCGAATATAACCAAAGCGTTTTCAAAAAATAAGGAGCTCCCCCTGCTGGCATTATGGGAAACAGTATTAAGCAAACTGCTGCCAAAGCTGTGTTTCTTTGCAGCGACGGTAGGTATAGGTACGAGTGCATAAACAAAGAGGGAAATAAAAGGCCGTTATATTCATTATGCTCACAGAGGGAAATCAGTATGCCATTTTAAAGGGGAAAATGAGACAGTTTCTTCCCAAAATGTCCTTTTCAGCTTTTTGGGGATAAAAACATCAGAGTTCAATGCAGTAATCTATTTTTAAAAGTTTCTGTTTAAATTTGTGTATAAATACTTTTCTGTAGTTACTTGATGTTCTGCCTTTGGTTTTAAGAGACAGTTACAACTTTGGAACAACGGATTTGATCGCTTGTTTTCTGCTTGTTTTTAGATTCTTGCCTCCATTGAGCTTCTGGCCCGGTCATTGCCAAAAATTCACCGCAGTGCATCTGAGCCCTCATTAAACCGGGCTGGCTTCCAGACAGAGGATTTTAGTCTATATGCTTGTGCTTCTCCAAAAACACCCATCCAAGCAGGGGGATACGGTGGGTTTCCAGTGCACTGAAAAGAAATGTGAAAGCATGTGCCTGTGTGTCTGGTGCTGGTGTGTTCCTGGGCGTGCAACACACGTGTACATTCTCAGTTCCTACCAGCTATGTTTTTAAGGTTTACTGAGGGAATGAAGACTCACTTCCTAACACTGGGCATTGAATGTCCCGAGCACAAAGTCTGTGTTGGTAAGGAATGCCCTGGGAACAGCTGGCACAAGAAGAATTATAAGGTCACATAAAAGAAATGGGAAAAATCGCTTCAAAACAAGCAAAAATCCTCTTAAGGTCGTTGGGTGTCATTTTTGCTTGCCAGTGTCATTTTTGCCTAGGTTATTGATTGGACTTAGTTACTCAGGAGTGTATTTGATTTTAATCTACTCAAGCTATGGTGTTTTGTTTTTTTTACTTCAGTTGAGGTCATTATATTTGAGCAATAGGCTTTAGATTCCTCAGTTAGGAATGCTACTCCTATGTGGGAAACAATTGGAAAAATAAACTTAGCTTCAAGGCTGAGCACAGTCAGAACTTCTTGTGGTCAGCAGAAGTGAGCAGATACAACACAGAATCCAAAGAAAGACCTTAGTGATATGTGACCCTTATTTTGAAAGTTGAAGTTTAAAATAGTGCTGTTTAGAGAACATCTCTTCCTGCAGAGGAGTGGTGGCATGGGGTTTTTTTTTTACTTTCTATTTTTGCCTAACTACTCTGACCTGCTATAGTGTAGACCATCTGAAAATGTTCTATTACAATGCAACACAGAGGAAATTCTGAATCTGCTTTTGCTGACCTGCAAGAATATTACTGTTAATGGTGCCTGTATCCTTCAATTAGCATGGATTTCAAAATTGAAAAACCACTTTAAATCTCAAGCATAACCAAATAGTTTAAGAGAGAAAGGCTGCTGACAGCTATAATGGGAACAGAGGATTTGAGAAAGCAGTTGTTTTCGTGGAAATCAGTATTATACCATGAATTCTGTTAAGATAAAATGTTTTATTTACTTTAATATTGTTAAGAATACCACTGAACATGCTTCTGTTCAGTGACAAATTGTTTTTTTCACTTCCATATAAAAGCTGCTAGTTTGACTAGAAGTGAATCAGTTAGACTAGATATCTAACTGAGAAAGCTAGACACCTTACCAAGATCCTGTCGGCTCACTTTAAAGATTGTATTTTTCTTTGGAGCGTTCCTCTGGAACTGGTGAATCAGAGTAGTGGTTCAGGTTTTATCAGTCTTTGATGTCAGATATGAAAACAGTAATGTCATTGACTGTGTTCTTGCATATTGTGAAATTAGTTATGTGGTTTTGTTTGTTTTAAACTGCTAAGCTATTAATTTTCACAGATTCTTCTGCATCAGAAACAAGCTATTGCTGCTCTTGTTAGGACTTGAAGGGCCAGGAGTGTTCTTAATGGCTTCTGATTTTCATACTTATCAAGAAGTTTGTTGCTAGCAATAGGTTTTTGAAATAGATCAGGATTCAAAAAAGGTTTTCTGCTGTCTGGCAACTGAGCCTTTTAAAACAGGAGGCGGAGTTATAGAGGTTGAAGAGATGTAGGCAATTTCTACATTTTCTGCCTGGATTCTAATGGTCTTTTTGGCTTCTGGTGTTAGAACAGTTTGGGAACTAACTTTTGTCATTTTGTTAGTCAAGAAAATTCAGCTGTTGAAATCTATCTCTATGGAAATAGTTACAGAGGACAAAAGTTGTTATTGTTTTAAAAAATCTGTTTCCCATCTTTCTGGTAGGTTCACCTCGTTTTGGCAGGCTTGTCTTAAAATGAAAACAGGATTTAACTGGGTTTTTTCCCCCCTCTTTTTTTTTTTTATTTTTTTATTATTCTAGGCAGTGGGGAGGAATGCTTCTTAGGCTCTGTGGTGTGATACTCAGTACAGGCTACAATGCCAATCTCAGTAAGAGCAAAAGGATGCTGCTGGGTCTCCTGCAGAATCTAGAAATGCACCATCCCAGGCAGGAAAGGCTTAAGCACACAGGGAGTTATGAAGAGTGTAGAACCGTCATCACTGCCCTGCCCAGGCTTACTCTTTTTCAGGTCTGCCAGATCAGTTCAAACAAGTTTTTCCTTGGAGTGATATTATCCTCCTTGTTAAGATTGTTCTTCTGTGCTATAGGAACTACAATTACGGGTGGGGGAAAAAAAGCTGCCATCCTTAGACACATTTGGCCCCATTTTCTGCTGTATGGCCAGTGCCTTAGAATTCTTCCTGTGTCACCTGTTCTTACATGTTGAGCACGGTTTGGGATCTATGGCCATAACGTGAGCTTTGCTTCTCACTAAATATTTCATGAAGCCTAAAGGAGGCTGGTTTTTGTGGATCATTAACTTTATCTGACATAAAGGCATTTAGGAGTTTAATTTCTGTAGTTTGTAATCACTGCTTCAAATAAGATTTGGGAATGTACGTAGGGTGAAGATGCCTAAATACACCTGTGGATTTGGGTCCATCTTCTCAAAGATGCAACTCAGCTATATTGTTTAGAAACGGATACCTATTGGTCCTGAAAACAGGTCTGTAGAATCCCAGGCTTTTCTGGAGGGGTAGTTTATACTATGTGAGGTTCCTTTTTTCTTTACTTCCCTGCATCTCAGTATAGAAACAAAATCTGTCTTGGTACCTTCTAGAAGAACCAGATCCTCGTAAACGCTGCTGTATATTCTTCTGAGGATACTAATTACCACATCAGGGTATATTCCAGATTTTTATTGAGCCAGTGGGTGATACCCATACTAAAAGATCAGCATAAGATCCAACAGAAAACTGCCTCTCTGTCATACTTTTTTCTGTATCTGTGAATGTAATCCACGCAAGGTGTTGGAATTTGGTGTTTCCCTTTGATAAGTCTGTTACTCTCTACTTCAGTAGACAAGGCTGGCATGGACCAGGAAGGGCACCATTCTTCTTATGATTCTTCTGAGAAACCTGGCATCTACCCCAGGATAAGGAGTACAGTTAAGACGTGTATATACCTTAGTAACCTGATGAATCTAGATAACTTATAAATTTGTGAGAGCAGAGATTCATAACTGCATCTTAAATCCTTCCAGGAAACAGGGGCAGCAGGTTTGCTCAGAACATGCCCTTATAATATATTATTTGGACACAACATGAAAGAACTGAATCATCTTTTTAGTACAAATTTTTTGAAAGTGTGCATTTAAAATAGTTTCCACTTGCTTTGCATGTGATGAGTGTGAAAGACTGTAGTGACTAACTTGCAAGGGCTCTGTAAGAAGTCTAGATTTTCAAATGCTGTCCATTCTTTGAAAAGGAATTTCCTTGTTACCAGTCAAAGCAAGTATCTGAAGTTTTGATTGGTAGAAAGCACATCAGGTGTCTGGCTCACAATGAAGAAAAATGTCGGTTGGTTTTTTTCACATCCCAAATCCCTAAGTACCTGCTTTCATAGCTTCATGGTAAGCTGATCTTATTTGCAGCAGCCATGGGCCCATCTCCTTGCCCTTGCACTGGCAAATGCTCTCCCATTCCACAAGTCTGTTCTGAGCAGTTGAGTGGGTTCCCCCCACTGCCACCAAAGCTGCTCTCCAAAAACTGGTTGGAAAACTCTCCTTGCCCACCAGCATGAGGTAGCGTTTCCTAGGTCAGCTCCTTGACCCATCTTGCCGCGGGGCCAGATAGTGCCAGTGTGGCACAACGGCCAGGTCATTGCTCTACAGCTCAGGTCAGGAGGGAGAGTGGGACTGCAGTAGTCCCGGTTTAGATTAGCATTGGCCATTACAGAATGGCATCCAAAGACTTAGCAGGAAAGAATCAGGATGATCCTGTTGCTGCAGGACAGGGCATATCAGAGCAAATTGCTAAAGCTGACTCCATTTCATCCATTCATTGTTCTGTCTTCATGTCTTGCTAGAAAATGATGAATTCACAGTTTGGGTTACTTCATTTATCTGTATGCATCTAAGTCTGAGGAAGAGGTTGCCTGTGTTTTGTCTCCCTTGCTTACAGATGAGGCTTCTTTCAGAAGATAAAAGAACCAGCTACAGATATTTTATATCTTCAGAATAGAAAGGGTGACAGAAAGTGTTTTAGCTACTCCTCAGGAAGTCCAGTAGACACCTAGCAGGATGGAGGATTCTTGTACATGGGATAGGTATAGCCATCTACATTCCTTATGTAGGGAAAGCTGTTACTGGTAACCACATTTTATACATGTTCAATCAACATAATCCCATTATTAGATGAATGTGTTAACCTATTTTGATCTCCTATTGATTTGAGATCAGATTAGCACCTGAATTTTGAAAGGGGAGATTTAGCATTAGCTTGTGAAAGAAAATGTCTTTGCTAAGGTTTTATTTAAATGGTAGAAAAGTCTGAAAAATCACCTTTTTATAGCTACCGTTTTATCTGAAATGTTTCTTAACTTCGGATCCTGTTTTTCCATTGCCCTTTCCCAATTAATGGTTCATCTTTTATCTTCTGAAATCCCTGTACGACTATTAAAAGCTGAATTATTACCAGAAATGGGCAGAAGGACAAGATGAGTAATGAGGGAGCAATCTCTTGTTTATAAATTGATCTTTAATCAGCAGTTTAGGAAAGCAGACTAAGAAATAAATTAAATAGAGCATGTTTTGAAAGTGTAGCTAAGCATGAATGTCAGTCTTAAAAATTAGCCTTGCAGGCAATACTCGATGACTTTTTTGTCCTTCTTTTCTGAAAAGGAAAAAAAAGTACAAAAAATTGAGGTGTTTCTAGAAGATACTGTGAAGAGAATTGGGAAATTGGTGAAATGTTCCAGCAAGAAGCAAGAAAAACTATCAAATATTTAGAGTATTTTAGAGCAAGGGTTTATCTGTTGGTAGAACTAGTAAAATTAGATCCATTGTAAAGTTTTTGTTCTTTTGTTATTATAACTTAAATCTACCACAGTCTATCAAGACGCATAGAGCTTGAGGTCTGTCACAGCCCGCTGTGCCAGCCACCCTTACTATAGATGTTGGGTGTACTCCCTTCTCATTTCCTACAATGCACAGAGCCCTCTCCCATCTCCCTGCTTTCTTCACGTTCCCTTAGATCAGCTGGTTCAGCTATTCCTACCAGGCCCTGTAGATGCCTTTTTATCCTCCTCCCCGTGCAGACTGCTGATCAGTCTTCTTGGTTCTCATCTTTATAGAGCAAGACACCCTGTGGAAGTAATGCTGTCAGCCTAAACTTCTGTGTGCAGGGATATTTCTGGTTGGTTTCCAATATTCAGAATAAGAATCATAAGAAAAAACAAAACCAACAAAACACTCTTCAAAGGATGGAAGGACACCAAGATGAGGAGCAGTTGCTTGGATGTAATGGCATTCAACACGCTCCTGTTGAACAGAGCAAAGGGTGTCTTATGTCTGCTTATCACTCCATTATTAGGAGAGCTCTGAGGAGTGCTGTCAAGAAAGGGCCTTAACCCCAAAATTCATGTGAAACCCAACAAGGGAAAGTTACATATATGCCTTTTTTTCTCTTGCTCCTGAATCCTTTTGGTTAAGCATAGTTGGACACCCCTCCCTAAAAATCCTGTAGAATACAATTTCTTTGTGGGTGGCAGGGAAATTTTTTGGCTAAAGTATAAGATTAAGAGGATGAGTATCTTAGATTCAGCTTCTGTTCAATGTTTCGGCAAACTTGTTAAGACTTTGGGCAGCGATTTTACTCTGTGCCATAGCTTCTTCATCTCTGAAATGGGACTACCAGTCTGTCTCATGGCATGCTGACGCTAAATAAACTACGCAGAATTTCAGGAGATCACTGTGTGTGAAAGCACTGCATAGGATTATTGTTTATTCAGTAATTCTGAAGGAAGCATGAGGTTGCTTTATTTGTTGTGCTTCCTATTAGTGGTCTGGGAGTGAGTAGACAATCTCACCATTCTTATTTTTCTCACAGTACATTGCTATGTTGGTCTCTAAACCAGATTCTAGCATTCTTTAATACTGGTTTAATATTCAGGCACTTTACTGTATATAGTCTTTAAAGGTTAACGGGTGTGTCAAACAGGTCTTTGTTATTAAACCAGTTTTACACCAGAATAGAAATTAGTTTGCAGGCTGATGCATTTATTGCAATTGTTGCTTTTCAGGAGGATATACGTGCAATAAGGAGTTTAAAGTGAAATTAAACTGACACATTTTATTTTCAAATGCATCGATTAAACTTTGCTTCAACTTTCAGACCTCTGTCTTGGGAAGAATGGGTACAGCTTGCTTTCAAGAAATTCTTTTTCGGTAAAATATTCTGGGTCTGTATTCAATGTTCTCTCACTATGTATTCTTTTGTGCTTTAATATTAACAGTTTGCATTTTTTAACATCTTTTATATTCAACCTAATGTTCAACTACTCTGAAGAAAATCTCTGACCATCTAGTAACTGAAATCACCTATTTAAACCAAGCTCTTGTCCTCCCTCTACAGGAGAATTTGCAGCGTTCAAGTAGCCACAGCACCATGGCAGCACCCACTCTGTTATTTAAGTCTTGTGTTCCTACAGTTTCTTAACATCAAAACTCTATTCTGCTCTGCAAAACCTAAAGTAATTTAGAAAAGATATCCATAAGCTTAAAAGTGGAGCAGAATGGAACTGCCAGTCCAACACAATGGGAAAAAGTACCTTTTTGGGAACCAGAATCCTCTGCTGCCAGTGTTTCTCCTTCAACACAAACCACCACGTGCATTCGGAGACCCGCAGTGGCTGCCTGTGCTGTTGGCATCATTCCCAGGAGAGAGGAGAGGGCGCTCGTGGTCTGACTGTGGTGCTCGGGCATGAGGGGATGGAACTGCTGGTGCAACTTAGGAGACTTGCTTTGGATGGTCTGCCGGTGGGCTTTCTCCTTCTAACAATGTACCATCAGAGGCTGAATCTCTGATGAGTGCTAATTTAAAAGAATCAGCCTCCGTTCTGATCTTTTTTTCCTGGTGTACTCACTGATTGATGGACAATGCAGTATCCCCTTTTCACTGTATTATAGTGTCAAACACCTAAATTTGTCTGTATTATTGGGTTTTATTCCAGAAAAATTAAAAATATGGCGTGACGGGAGCTGGAGAAGATGTTAGTCTAAAGGCAAAGAGGTTAATCTGAAGGAAAAGGGGATGCTGCTGCACCTTTTTTCAGATTTACTTTATCACTTCTTCAGAAAACAAACAACAACCACCAACCTTAACCTTTTCCTTTTCCAACATTTTCTTGGTGTGTGCATATACAACATCTTTTAGAAGGATTAGGTAGATCCTTCTTTTGTTGGTCCAGCAACAAACTGAAGTTTTAAAAAAAAAAATGTAGCGAGATTGTCCTCTCTTTTATTTTTTTTCTTTTGTATCATATGATACAATATATTTATCAAAGATGCTACCACAGCATCTGAAGTCTGTAGAATTCCTGATACAGACTGTGAATGGTGTATGTACCTACTTTAAAAGTTTTATTTTAAATGAGGGTGCAGGTTAATGCCAGGTACCTTACCAATATGTAATGTTTTCATAAATGGGGAAAAAAGTTCTCAGGTTGAATTGAATACAAATACAAAACCCCCTAGAATTAGACATTCCGAAAATTATGTTTTGGTACTTAAAAGAGCTTTTTTTAAAGGATTTTTATCCTGGTAACTAAATGTCCTCTGATAAGTGTGCGTGTAAATGTGGAGCATCTTGTCCTAGTGGCAAGTTGTTAGGTCAAAACAAAGCGGTACTTGCTGGATCCACACTGACTACTTCTCCTCTCATTGCTTTCTTCTATGTCATCTCTTCCCTTCCGTTTGTCCTTCCCTTTTGTACACTTTGCAAACTAGGATGAAGGTGGCGGTATCTCCATTAGAGTGCTTTGTTTTCCTGTCCTCCAATCCTGGTTTTCAAATGGTTGGTAGCTTTTTGACAAGTTACCCAGTCAGGGAAAAAAACAACTCGTAAAGTTCTGCACATTGTTTACCTCTAGTAGAATATCTTGTGATGTGATCTGTTTGCAGAGTTCTCTGGTATGTGGTATTACATGTAAATTATTTGTACAGAGGCAAGTCAGACCACATTAGAAAGACATTCAAGCTCAGACAGAAGTTTTCAGAATTTGATTTGTATCTGCCCTGTACCACTCCAGGTGATGCAGGAGAACCGACGCCCCCTCTAGCAGGGAGGTTCTTGCTGGGGGGTGGGAGGTGGGGGGGGTGTTAAACAAAATCATGACTAATAAATGAAGGAGTTAAATGTGTGTGAATGTGGTGTCCGTGCTAAACATGGGTGTTTTGGGTGAGGACACTGTCCTTCCCTCCCTAGAAGAGTTGGACTGTTTTTCTGTCTGCAGAAAGTGTTCCCAGGCGAAGGGAGAAATGCACATTGGTAGTGGAACATGCTTTTAAAACCCTGGAGTTCTGCGGTGTTGCTGGTAGTCTGTTATGTGTGTCAGTAAATATTTACTGGGATTATAGGGACCGGACTAATCTGAAGTGGGAATTATAACTGAAATACTGTGTATTCATATTAATTCCGCAAACATTAGCAAGACAGCAATAGTGAATGACTTAATAGTCACTACAAGAATGAAGTGATTCATGTTGGTACATGAATAGAATTGATTTTGTGTACATGCATTTTAAAAACAAAAAAAAAAAGCACAATTTTTTTCTTGTCTGCTGTGGGTCTTCAGATGCTGTAAGGTTTTTTTCCTTACTGAGATTGGCAGGAATTTAAATAGTAGCAATAGCCACTTTCCAGTGTGGAGAAGCTAACGAGCGAGCGGCGGTGTGCAGACCGGTGAAATCACAGCTTCTATGCTGATGCAGCGACAGACCGTGGTGATCATCTGAGGCCAAGACCTGAGAGGTGGAAGGAGCCCGGGGCCACTGGGGTCAGCAGGCAGGTGAGAGCATTTACAGATACAGACTCCCAGAGGGTGAAGTAGTCAGTGCTCAGTCTCCTTCCACCCCGCGCGTTGCTCCAGCCCCTGTATGGGCTGTGGCCTAATTGTACATGTCGGGCATACTGGAAATTAATATTCTCTCGAAAGAAACCGTTATCAGAGCAAGTGTGTACAGGTGGTTCAACAGTCAGTTGTTTCACAGAGCTTGTTAAAAGCCCTAGTTTCCTTCCACAAGGTCATGCTGGCAGAAGATTGTCTGCTAAAATATAACCGTTAGGAATTTCATTCTATCTTTGCTTAAAATGAACTTATTTTTGTGAAGATTCATTACCCAGTAGTCTACAATATGCTTCTTGAGCCCATAGGAAAAGCACAAGGAAAATTGCTATCCTTGTCCATGCAAAGCACTTTATAAGTAACATGTGATCTTTGGGGTTTTTTTTATTGGGGTTTGTTTGTTTGTAGTTTTGTTTTTCTGTTTTATTTTTTTTCCTGAGGAATGTGCAAGTTGTTTGGCTGCTGTTTAGAGAAGTCCTTTCAGGATGCATTTCTACTGGTTTTCACATTTGTTTGTTTCCCTCCAAATAGCTGTAGTAATGTGTGTTTGTCTTTAAGAGGTCCCATGTAATACTCATGCAAAACTTTGGAAGAAATTTGGTTTGTAAATAATTGGGATTATTTTTTTTATCTTCAGTTTTTCTGGATGTCTTGCATGCCATCAGAATCAGTCTGAAAGGTGCTCTGTAGATGTTTAGTGAATGGGGAGGTAAGAGTAGCCAAGAACTGAGTGCCCTGTATAGCAGTGGGATGAAGGAAGTAAACTGAAATGACCAATAACATTCATGTCCGTTACACCAAATTTCTTAAGCTTCTTCTCTGTGTTGTCCCAACCACAAGCAAATGCCATACTATGGAAATGTTAGTACATATTTTGTGTGTGTGTGTGTGCTGGGACAAACATCTAGACAACCATACTGCTTTTAGCTCTACAGTGTCTAGCATCTAACGTTATTTTCACAACTACCTGCATCCAGCCCCAACGATTCGTGTCCTGATTAACCACACGTACACCTTCCCGCTCTGTCTTGTCCATACAGTTAGACGAGACCTGTTATCTGTTACATCTTCCCTGTCAGTACGTGATTGCTTCCTGCAGCGTTTTTGCTGGAACTGGAACATTGTAGTGGAGCTTAAACCAAATGGTATGAGCATAGAGGCCTGGTTATTTTGAAAGTAATTGCTGCATGAATTAAGTCCTGTATGGCCCCACATACAACTAGCCCAGTCATTTCTTTTTTGCTAAACTCATGCAGGTCATTAAATGAATCTAATTCTGCTTTTTATGCTTATCTAAAATCATCTTTTCTTGTACTTGAATGCTCTTAACAGCCAATGATGATGCAGAATGTTTGAGGCCAAATACTGCCATCTTATTGTGGCCTCTCAACATCGCTTGGATTAGTATATGCTCATTAGAGGCAGAATTTGGCCTTCATGACATTAAATGAATAAAATGCTGACTGCTGATCCAGTACCACATCCTTCCATAAATGCCCACATCAGGGGAAGAAATATGCTGAAGATCACGCATAAACAGATTTGATTCTGCGTTTGCCTGGTGATGTAAATGCATTCAGCATTTTACAGAACATTTGGGGAAGCCAGACCCCCAGAAACCTCACGAACAAGTACAAGTTGAAGTTTTGATAGGTGGAGGGGCTAAATTTAGGGAAGAAGCATGTAGACATTTCACACTTTTGCAGCCTATAGATTTCATTCCCTTCTTGACTGTGAGTGCAGCATGTGTAGCACAAACTATTCATAGTACTGTAGACAACCTGTCTTCTGTCTGTTGAAAAAAAGTATCACCAGTAGCACAATGCGACAGGCGAAGCTTCTAGGTACAGTCAAGTTCAGTTAAAAAGCAGTTGCATGAGCGGACTGTTACGGCGTCACTTTGAAGGTGCTGGGTGTTCTGGTTTTCTGTTACGCATTTTACATAGAACTTTATGAAACAAACTTTCTGGTTTTTTGCAGCCTTGTTAATATGCGTTTGCCCTTCGTATTTGTTTTGGCATGTGTTTTAAATATTTTTATTCATTGCTTCCTTACTTCTTACCTAGTAAATAAAATCATCAAAAAAGCAGAGCAGAGATAGTTGTTAAAACTTTTTCTTTGCATTTAAGTTCAAGGATGCTAACACAGAAGCTACTAAGTCAGCACCATGACAACAGTAAATAACTACAAAACTGTGGAAGGAGGAAACTTTAAAAACTGCGGAATTATAGACTACACCAAGAGTGAATTCAAGTGAAAACTAGCATATATCTTTTCTGTAGAAAAGAGAGCTACCGAGACCCTCTGTTAAATAGGTTACGTAGGGATCCCCCAAAACAGTCTTTGCAGTTTGCCAAATGATCATGTGCCTTCGCAACCTTAAAAAGTACAAAAGAATGTAAACCAGGTGCTTTGTAACTAGAGCAGTGGCTTTGGTTTACTTCCGATGCAGTAGTTTTGTATATAGCTATTACTATAGATAGGTAGGTTGGAGTTGGTAAACTCCTGTAAAGGAGGGCAGAGAGCATTCCCCAAAATACCTATGATCATTTCAAAGCTAGGAATTGAAGGATACCTAATTCGGTTACAGTAAACCTGCTGCTTGAAATCTGCTCTATGGAAAGTTAAATGAGGTTGATTTAATTTAAAAATAAATAAGCCCTCCTCCCCCTCCAAAGACACAAAGATCTTGTTAAAGAAAGGTAATAGAAAGCTCCAAAGAGGCCCAAAGTTGCACTGTCGTGGCATCTTGGAATGAGACAGTAGATGAAAAATGAGAGCTAGATGAGGAGAAATTGATGGCTAGTACTCATACAATCGAAGTCCACATATATCAGAGCATACAGTTAATTCCCTGGCCCAGAAAGTGCAATTAATTTTGTTTTCTGGACTATCAGCAGGTTTCCTTAGTTCTTCCTCGGGCCTCTTGCAGTTTCCCAACAATGCAGTTCCTCTTCAGCGGTTGTGTACTGTCATTGCACGTTAGCTGTGGGAGATGGTAGGTGTCTTGTCAGCTGAGGGGCAACCAGTATGTTTGAATTTGATTTGTTCAAATTTCAAACCAGTTACGTAGACTTCTGGCAGTACCTACATACCAGTGTCATATTTAACCTACTTGTCCATAAAGGACAAAATAATGGGTTTTGGTATTAGTGCTTTTTCAGATCTTTTCCTTTTCTTCTTTGGGGCAAGACTTCTGAGCATAATTTTAAATTACAAAGTTATGTCTAAATGCATGGTTCATACAAAATATCAGACCAATTTTAATTTGGGTTTGTTCCTTTTAGAAAGCGAAGTGTAATAACATTTCACTAATGTTCCGGGAACTATTTGGAATCCTTCTACCTACCCCAAATTCTGCACTAAAAGTACATGTGAGAAGATGGTGTTTTGTCTGTTTTTAAACAAAATCACAAAGAAACTATTTGCCTAAGAGAAAGGAGCTGATAGGGGTGTTTAGAAACTTCTGAACTACCTAGGCATTTGCTTCATCACATCACAGCAGCAGTGTGTTCAGCTCATCCAGCCTCCTTAAGAGCCGACAGTGGCCTGTCCGGTCATTCTGTCTGGTTTGTCACCTTTGCAGCAGCTTTTCTTTAGAATAAGCCTTGTGTAATATTTACTTTTGAGTGAGTAAAACACAAAAAGTAACTATGTATTTTCTTTTTTGTTTGGGTTTGGAAAATGGTTGGGTTTTGTTTTTATAAATGTTGTTATGTGTTGCATTTGTGTATTCACCCTAGCTGAAAATAAAATCTGTGTGTTTGGGAGTTCAGTGGAACATTAGGAGAAGAAATGAAGCCCACCATCTGGGCACGGATGTTGGGTCTAGGGGGCAAAATGGACCAAACTTGGGTGTTGGTTTTTTTTGGGATGGTGGGGGGTTCCGAGGGCATAATTTAAATTAACTCTGTCTAAAATAAAATGTAAGTGCAATAAATGTGCTTTTTTATTCAAAGCTGTGAACCTTTAGGGGGGAAAAAAAAAAATCGACAAAAAAATGCACATCATTCCTTCATGAGCCTTGTGTCCTGCCTGCCTCCCCTTCCTCCCCCCTCTCCACACTTCTGCTCAACTGACAGAAACCTGACAGTGGCCAACTTGCGTGTGTTGGCAACCCAAATTAACGTTGCTTTTCTTCCGGTCTCATTTGTTGGGATTGGGGAAAGTCCTGCCCCCTACTTCTTGCCACCTGTGAAATCCCTTTGGGATCCCGTGCTGACCTGTGCTGCTAGAGCAGGTTCTACCACTATTCAGGAAGCACGAGCCAGCCTGCCTGTGCTGTGGTCATCCGGACTGTGAGTGCAGTGCTCCTTCTGGCCCTTCATCCTCCAGTTGTAACTTCGCTCCCCACCTCATTTCAGGTGTAGTTGATGGTCTCCCAGGGCTGGGCAGGTGACATTTTTTTCTTAAGCAATTGCGAAAGTAATTGGTCATCAGCTGCCTAATGGGATCCCTTTTCCCCTTTTGTCAAAAGACACATGCAGGCTGGCCACTGTTGCCTTCTGTGATGCTGCCTTGTTTTGAAGGAGCAGGTATACGTGTTTGTAATCTGTTGTGCATTACTTGCACTGTCTCTCTTTCTTACTTGAGCGCAGGCTGCTTTTCCTAGATTAGGAAAGATGCAGTGGTCTCTTGGGGGGTTTCCACAAGAGGCGCGATGCATACGTTTCATTAAAGTGATGGAAGGTGTAGCACTCAGTAGATGGACCCTATAGGGGAGTAAGAGAGGACTGGCCTGTTTAAAGTTTATAGATATACAGATCTATATCCTTTAAACTTGATTATTTTTATATATAGTCAAGACAATGGCATTACCTCATAATACAGAGGCTTGTTTATGAGAGGCAAAGTATCTAGTAAGGAGAGGAAAGGGAAATTTATATACAGATTTGATTTCTTTTTGTTTGTTTGTTTGTTTGTTCCATAGTGCAATGAAATGTGTGTCCCACCAATTTAAACTCTGTGCTAACACAACATTCCTTTCAGATTTTTTTTTTTTTTGACCACCAGAAGTTTGCGAGGGGCTTATGACTGCAAAGTAGAAGGTCCAGTCTGGTTAATTAAAAAAAAACAATTGTGTTAGTAGATTTCCATAGCTGCTTTTTAAAAACCTACAATGGAGTAATTGTTTTGAAACTTGTATTTATTTTTTAATTCATAACAAAATGTTTATTTTCAGTTTCCTGTTACATAGGTCATGGCAAGTCCCCTTCTTTCCTTCTCAAGTTTCCCCTGTAATTGCCAATACAACTTATTTTTCTCGTTTGTTCCTTCCTCCTTTACTTTTGTTGTCCCTTCATTTGTACTTTGGAGTTTTTCTCATGTAAATTTGTACAATGGGAAATATTGTCCAGTTTGGTTAGAGAGCATGGAGACTTAAAACATATTAAAATTTGATAGCTGAATTCAGATTGAAGAAAACTATTTCTGTGTAAAGTTATTTAAAGAACTCTGTATTATATAAAAGGCAAAAAGTTCTATGTACTTGATGTGAATATGAGAATACTGCTATAATAAAGATTGACTGCATGGAAAAGTCTGAAGGAGATCATTTATCATATAATGCACAACTCCTCCTCTCCATGAAGTTCCAGAGGTGCACGGTTTAAGGGGAGTGAAAAATTTACTTTGATGTTGCTTTAGAATGTAACTCTGGAAGGAAAAAAAAACCAAACAAACCACAACTGAAGGATACCTGGAGTGTAACCCACCTCCCTTCATCTTCCTTATGCTGGGCTGCTGCTTCCTTGACTGCTGTGCTTAGCACTAAGGCATTTTCACCTCTGCAGAGGGCTTCGCTTCACAAGGATTATTCTGGACTTTGACAATACTCAAGGGCGATCCCCCTCACCCTAGGGAAAGCTTGGCACCAGTTGCTCTGGGTTCTCTTCAGGGTAACTTCCCCTGCTTCTATGGCAACTGTTATTCAAACTGTTATTTGGTGACAAGAGTTCAGTAAAATGACTTTTAAGTTAGCTTCTCTGTAGTTCTAACATGGAGAAGTTTTATCCCCCATGCACATTTAGCAGTTATTTGGCAGAGCTTTAATGATGGGATTCTTACCTACTATGCATTCACTCACTCTTTGAACATGGATGTATCACCTTATTTCTTGAAGGGCAGCACATTATATATTGAGCAAACATTACAGAAGCTCGCGTAGACTCAAGTACCCCACTTCTAAAGCTGTAACATTCATTCTCCAGAAATCCTACAGCACTCAAAAACAAAGTACAATTCAGCTTGGAGGTTATTTGCAGTTAACTTTTATTGAAATAAGGACCAAGGAGCCAAAGCTTTAGTTCCAGGGGCCTCTAGTTCCAGCGACCTGCAAGTAACAGAAAAGAATCCTGAGAACGTTTTCACGCATCCTTTTCCCACTACAGACAGCAGGGGAAGGACCTCCTCGATAGTGCCCATGCTGCCTTCAGCAGTAGTTGGAGCTGTTAAGTTTTACAGAGCCATAATGTGACACAGCAGCTTAAGAGACAGGGTATTTAAGGAATTATAAACAAGCAAAGCCCCAAACCTTTAAGGGGTGAATTGCACGGGTCTCTCTCTAGTCACAGAGAGAATGTGTCCTCAAGGTTAGGTAATGCTGGGTCTACAGGACGGCGTGAAGAAAACAATTTTGAACTGGTAGCAGTTAAGCTACAATTCCTCAAAGCAGCTGTTACACTTCAGGCTTATGTTGCTAAAACTAGACTACCTGGACTCAAGCATTCAGCAACCCAAGAAAGGAGTATGTGAAGGCGATAAAAAGAAACAGCGCAAATACCTGCATTCTGTACAACAAGAGATGTGGGCACATTTACCTTAGGAAGTGTACAAATAATTGCTGGAAGTAGAGTACTTCTAGCAGTACCAAGAGGAGAGGGCCAGTGAGCAGAGCCAGGCACGATGCCCCGGCACTGTATCCCAGCCGGGAGTTTGGAAGCAAAGTTAAAGCACAGTCCAGACCGCGTGTGCACTGGCGAGCGGGTTTAGTGCTGTCTAAAGCAAAGCCCAGCCCCGCTGCAGTTCCCGGCGGCAGCCGTGCCAGGGGCGGCGGGAGGCGTACCGCTGTGCTGCCGCAGCGCCGGCACCCGCGGCTGGAGGCGTCTATTCCGCGTCGTCCGGAGGGATCCCGAGCTCCTCGTCCGTCCAGGCCGAAGGGTCGGGGTAGGGGAAGTGGCCCTGGCAGAAAGGCACGGTCAGAGCCCGGCCCCAGCCCAGACCCCGGCCCCG